>PVIJ01014314.1:19446-41416 GCA_004024925.1 Scalopus aquaticus | reverse complement strand
AGGGCCCATCTCTCTCTGCCTCCCTCCCACGTTTAGTTCCCCAAACTTTGGCCAGAGTGCCCCCCACAACCAGGTGGGATCTCCCCTCCCCCACTCTTCAGCTCAACATCTAGCCACAAAGGAGAGAGACCAGGACTTGGGGTCCCAAACCAGACCCCAGCCCTCCCTTCCCAGTGGGACACCTTGGGCAGGCAGCTTTGCCCCTGTGGGGCTCCCCGAGATGGGGGCGGCAGTCACTGGCCCTGCTGCCTCCAGGGGGGCTGTGAGCACCTCAGCGGGCACAGGTAACAGAGACCCCTTCCTGTGCACCGACCAGGCCCAGCCGTCCCCCGCCACGTCCACGGTCCCCACTCCGCAGGTGGCAGCGCTGAGCCTGGCACGGGTCTGGCCTCACCGGTGATGGGCGGCAGGCACGACCACCGCCCCAAGTAGCTCCTGCAGCCGTCTGGGAGGGGCCGTGACACCCCAGCGCTGCGGAGCTGCGGCCCGCCGGGATGGGCCGGGGGGCAGCGGGGGCCAGGCCCCAAGCTCCACCCAGGTAATGTTCTGGGCAGAGGCATGGAGCACCCTGGAATCAAGGGCTGTGAACGGCACAGACCCTCCCTGCCGACACGGGCCCGATGCAGGCCGCTGCCCCGTCGCTCACGTCCGCTGGCTCCCCAGCCCCTCACTCCTCTCCCCTGCTCCCTGGACGTGTGCAGAGGGGCACCCTCGCCGCCTGTGGACGCAGGCCCCGGGCCCAGTCGGGACCCAGGCCTCAGGGACGCCTGGGCCCCAGGAGAGCAGCCTATGGCCGGGCATCAGGTATTCCTCACGGATGAAATCATGATGAGGGCGAGGAGTGCCCCAACATCCATGCGCTGCCCCATGTTGGGGGGATGAGGCTCAGAGAAGGAAGTGACACGCCCAGGGTCACCCCGGGAGACGGCAGCAGAAAGCAGGACCCAAACCTGGGTGTCCTGACCCCCACCTTGGTGCATTCGCCTCAATGGCTCTGCCCCCCGGAAATGAATGAAGGGAAAGGAAGAGAGGAAGGAAGAGAGGAAGGAAGGGAGGAGGGAAGGGAAGCAGCCTCCACTTGAAGAAACCCCTTGGGAGTTCCCCCACCAGCCCTGCACTGTCTGGGGGGGCCTCCCCACCTCCCTCGTCCTCAGCCTCAGTTACGGGGGGCCTCTTGGTCAACAGCTGGTCAACAGGACATGGCGGTTCCCCAAAAGCGAAACACAGAAAACCCACGTGATCCAGCCATCCCACTCTGGGTGGGTACCCCAGAGAAGTGACAGCGGCGCATGGGCAATGCACGCACCCCATGTCCACAGCAGCATCAATCTCAGCGGCCCCGAAGGAGGTTACCCGCTGACCGCCGGCCGACGGCCACACCGCGGGCCCCGCTCAGCCTTAGAAAAGGAGCCTGCCTTGGCGACCGCGGGGCCGGGAGGTGGTCACGCGCCGTGAAATAAGCCAGACGCAGCAGGACAGACATGACGGGGCCACCTGCGAGTGTCCAGGACGGCGGGGCCAGGGGTGCAGAGAAGGGAGGTGGGTGAGTGCTCTGGGGACAGAGTTTAAGACGGTAAATCGGTAAATCTTATATTGGGCACACTTCAGCACAGTGAGCCATGGGCCTGCCCACCTGAAGCGCTCAGTCTCGACTCCCTGTCACCCCGCTAGCAGAGGGTCACCCGTTAGCCGAATGGCTTGGGGGACAGCTTCTGGAGGGGAGCCCAAGCACGCCCCCGCCCCGGGCTCCAGCCTACCCCGCTGGCTGCACCCTCAGACTCCAAGCGCCCCACCGCCTGACCCTCCGGGAAGAGAGGCCTCTGGGTCCTGCGTTTCCCAGAACAGGTAGGGCCCCTCAGTGCCCCCGGCCAGGACCTCGGCCCGCGGGCCCCGGGGTTGGGTTTATTTTCACAGTGTGTCCGCATCCCTGTTTCCGCCCTGCCCACAGGAGGGAATGCTTTCAAGAAAATCTCAGTTATTAATGTGGTTTCTTTTGTTGGAAGTCACTGCAGAGGCAGAAACGAGGATTTATTTTCCTAACGTGCTTGGCATAGTTCCGCGGACCTCAGCATTGGATTTGGGAGGAGCCCGAGACCCCGTTTGCTCTGAGTCACCAGCGGGCCACAGCCTTCCCGGTCAGTTCCAGGGGGAGCTGGTCTGGGAAAACCATTGGCAAGAATAGGCGGTATCTGCCAGTGGCCTTGAGAAAGCAAAAGAGCAAAACTACACATCTCTTCCAGCGCCCAGCCTGCGAACCCAGCAGGTCGAGACTGCATCCACTTTCTAACTCGCTTGTTCCCACATGACCCCACATTTTCCTAACAGGGAACGCCCCACCTCTCTTTGGTGTCTGTCTCTTTCTTTGGGTCTAGAAACAGCTCAGAGGCCACAGCAGAACCTGCCGCCGGGCCTGTCTGGGTGCTCGGTGAGACGCGGGGGCTGCGGGCAGGTACCAGAGCCCCAGGTCACAGCCAGGCCCGGCCTGCTGGCCGCACCGCGGGGCTGGTTGCCAGCTTTGGAGAGGGGTCCAGTGACGCGAGCTGGGCTCCACAGCACCAGGGGTGGTTCCCCAACCTTTGGAGGCTTCAGGAATTCACAGTAAGTGGCAGGGAGAAGGGACACCCGCCTGGGGGAGAGGCGTTCTGGAAGCTGCCCGCGGCCACCCACCTTCTCCACCTTCCGCGGCCCAGACCTAAGAGCCGGTCGAGGGTGCTCCTGGCCTGGGGTGCTCCACAGGGTGCCCCCCACCCTGCTCCTTGCCTCCCCTGGGAGCCGCCTGACAGTGGACACCCCTGGAAGGCACCCAGTTGGCCTTGGGGAGACGCTTGACTACATAAAACATTTGGGTTTCATGGACTAGCAATTTGTTTTTCAATCCGAGTGTAGGATTGCCCCGTTAATTTTGCCAAGTAAGGACATTAAAGTAAAACAATCTCCAGTTATTAGGGTGTTTTCACCTTTCAAATAAGTAGGAAACCAGAACCTTTAGCTTCCTGAGAGGACTCTCCCAGTGCCCACTGTCGGAGCCCTCACGGCTCTCAGAGGCCTGGAGAAAATCTCCCCTTGGGCCAGGAGCTCAGAGCTGGGCCCGAGGGCCCCAGGGCAGAGCTGGGGGTGTCAAGGCAGGAGGCACCCCACGAACGCCTCTTTGAGTCCTCTGCCTGTACCCCTGGTCCAGGAAGGGGAGGCTCACCTTGGGAGGCAAACTGAATGCTGCCCTCGGGCCCTTGTGGGGGTGTGGGGGGCACGCCCAGGGTCCTCGGTGCCAGGTCCAGTGTTCCCAGTGTGCCGGAAGCCCCTCCTCAGGAAAAGGCCCACAGCACCCCCACTTCCGCCCCACGCCCCGGCTGTCATTGAGGGTCGCCCAGTCTGAGGGGCCCACGACCCCTCTGGCAGCCCAGAGGCTGCCAGAGGCCATGACCAGACACCAGCGTCCCCAGCAGGCACAGCTGTCTGGGAGTCCCCAGAAAAACACTCCCTTTGGGCCTTCGCCGCTGTGTCTAGGGGAAACCACTGTCACTCCCCACCACCAGGGTTCAAGGCGGAAATGGGGGCCCCATTCCCTGGCCAGGACTTGAGTATAGAACCTTAGGCCCACTTCCTTCTCCCCCCATCGCCCCTGTATCCTGCCCCTTCCCTGTCTCTCTCTTACTCTCGCTTCCTTTCCCCTCCTTCCTTTGGATCACCTCTCTCCACTCCTGGGGGTTCCCCCATTCATCAGGGTAAATTCAGAGACCCCGCCTCTGCCCTGAGGGGAAGCAGCCTCCCTCGCTGCTCCTCCCATGAGGTCCTCAAATTGACCAGGCTGGCCCTCCTCCCATACCAGAGGGCACCCCACTTTACCCCTGACCCAAAGCAGACACCTCCCTTTCATCTATCAGGGGAACCCCAAATCCCAGGGTTGGGTCGCCCTGGCAGGCGAGCACAGACGCCAGTCCACCGGGGCTGGCGGGCAGTGGATGCCACATTGAGTCGCCTGTGGCTACTGGACACAGGTGGCACCAGCTGGGCGCTCTCTGCAGGTGTGTGATGAACAGCAGGTGTGTCTCAGGTGTCCCCCATGAGGCACGCGCTCCCCAACAGTCTCAGGCCCTGCTGCAGTCACCTGGGCTTCCTGCACGCCACGCCTCTACCCCCACCCCAAGCCAGGACCTGCAGCCAGGAGGGGTCCGCTGAGACCTAGAGGCTGGTGCGGGAAGGGGGTCCCCAGAGTTGGGGGGAAGGCTGCAGCAGGCCAGTCTGCTCTCCAGGGCAGGCCTCAGACCACGGCACCCCTCTTCTTCAGGGTGCCAGTGAGCTGAGGGGGCACTGGGGCTCTCCCAGCCCCCATGAGACTGAGGGGTGAGGCCCTTCGCTTCATCTCTAGCTTCTCCTGCTCCAAGGGCGCTGGGCCCTCCCCCTCCTCCCCCTCCCAAGGGCGCTGGGCACTGCGCTCCTGTGTGACTTTTTGAAAAAAGCCACTTGACTGGGTTGTTTGTTTTTTAAAGCCCTTCCTGATGACCTTTAACCTCGGTAGGGGAAGAGAGGCCCGGCTGGCTCTTTAGGGCTAGGCCATTCCAGTAGGAAGCTGCTGGGGGGCGGGGCAAGTGGGGGACAGGCATCCGCACCCCCACCAAGGGGCCCATCTTAAGTCGGAGCAGTAATGGGGCCGGGACAGACTGTGAAACCCAGCCGGCGACTCCTCTCCAAAGCCTCAGTTTCCCCGGCGCGAACAGCAATAATCACGTGTACTTCATAGACGCTTTGGGCGTGGGGCCCCGAGGGTGCCCTCCGGACTGGGCACAAAGGGGCAGTTCCTACATCCCGAGGCGGCTCTGTCCAAACGACAGCCCCCTCCCCCCGTCGGGAGGTCACCCCGGACGGCAACTTAACTGCGGCCTCCGGCGCGCGGCTCACGCGGCTGCAGCAGCGCCCTGGCCGCGCGGGAGCGCCGGGAGGTCCCGCCGCCGCGGCTCCGCCAGCGCCCCACGGCTCCCCGCCCGGCCCCGCTGGCCTGGGCGAGCCTCCGCCGCGCACCCTTCCGGCCCGCGCGGCCCCGCGGTTCCCACGCCCCCCGCTCGGCGGCCGCGTCGCTGCCCTCGGAACCCCGCGCCCGCGCCCAGCCCGCCGCACTCACCGTCCTGCGGCGCCGCCTCGCTGCCGCTGCTGCCCCCGGACGGCTCCCGCGCCGCGCCCTCCCGCGCCTCGGCCCTGACCGCGGGGCGCGCCGCGAGCCGCCCGGCCGCCGCCACCTCCTCCAGGTCCAGGAGGTGGCTCACCGTGAAGTTCTTGCGCGCCTGGGCGCAGTCGCCGGGCCCCAGCGCGGGCGGCGGCGGCGGCCCCGGGCCCAGCGCCGGCTTGTCCAGGGCGAAGGCGGCGGCGGCCGCGCTGTCCATGCCGCGAGCGGCCCCGGGGTCGCCGGCGGGGTCGCGGGCGGGGTCGCAGGCGCGGGTCGGAGCGAGCGCGCCCCGGCCGCCCCGCGCTCTGCCCCGCTCCGGCCTCCTCCTAGCTCCGCGGCCGCCGGCCCGCCCGGCGCTGACGTCGGGGAAACAAACTTTCTTCCCTCCCCTGCGTCGCCGCCTCGCTCTCTCCCAAGTTGCTAAAACACGAGCTCCTCCGGCCACACGCCCCTTCTTGAAGCAAACCTCGCCCCCCCCTCCTCCCCTCCTCCTGCCTCGCCCGCCCCCACCCCTCCCGTGGGGAGGGAGGGGGTCCCTGGCCAAGTCCGGCTGGAGCCTGGGGGCTGGGAGAGGGGGGAGAAGAAGGGGTGTCCTCCGTTCACCCTCCCCACCCACAATTTAAGGAGTGGGAAAGTTCAGTGTTGTGTGGTTTTTTTGTTTGGGTTTTTTTTTTCTCTTAATTCCCCAACAAGTGTCTTGGGGAGGGGGGGGCGGGAGGCGGTAGTTAGGGATTGGCAGCCCCTCCATCACATGCCTCCTCAAGGATGGGGGAGCGACTTCGAGACCTTTGACAGGGACAATCTCGTACTGCCCCCCAACCCCCCCAATCCCCCCCCCCCTGCAGCGTGCAGGGAGACAGTCCTGTCAGGAAGGCCAGAGCTCCACCTGGGGGTTGTGGCCCCCAGAAAGCAGTGCATTCTCAAGCTTCTGAGGTCCTGCACACCCCTGGGTGCCCTCTCCCAGGAGGCTCCAGGCCCTCCCTGGGGCAAAGCAAGCGGAGAGGAGAATTTCCCTCCAGAATTCCCAGTGGACACAACAGCGGGTGGACAGCCAGCCCAGCCCGACTGACAGATGGCGACGGGGAAGCTTGGGTTTTTGTTTCTCAAGGAAAGCGCAGAGAAGATGCCCCCTGGCGTGGAGCTGATACAGTGGGCTCCGATGCCACAGGTCTCTGCCCAGGCGGGCTGCTTGCTGGCCCGGCCTGCTGTCCTCCTCGCCGTCACCAACAGCACCCCGTCAAGAGCACCCCACGGAGATCGCCCCACCAGAGAGCCTTCCGAGTGTCCTCTTGGGGCTCCAGCACTAAGAGCCCACCCTGCACCAATCCCCAAAGACGTGCAGACCAGCAGCCTAGATTCTGCATGAGTTTCCCCACCAGAAAGGAATCACCCCCAAAATGATGTCTCCCCTCCCCCCTGGGACCTCCCTGGTGGCGCAGGGGTTAAGTCTCAGCCTATGAAGCTATCCCAGCCACTGCAGCACGAGTTCGATCCCCAGCCAGGGAGCTTCCCACAGGGTGCAGCAGACTCTCCTGTCTCCCTGCTGCTCCCCTCAGCAGTGTACTTCAGTGGATCCGCCTGTTCTGCTCCCTGCTCTGTCTCTGGTGAATCCTCTCACCCTCCCCCACACTTCTGGCCTACACCCCAGCTCTTGAATGCATAAATAAATCTTAAAAATAAAATGATGTCCCCCAATTGATCTTAATTACAGCACTCCACAGAGGGGCAACCCCCCCACCCTCCCCCACCCCTCCGTACTGCTGTGTGACCTCAGACATGTACCCTTCCCTTCTGAGCACCAGCTCCCTTGGGGAACGAGTGTAAGGAAGCAACTATCGCCCAGAAACTATGGGGATCCCGTCCCAGGTGAAATCCTGGACCGGGGTCTAGAACACAGGGTGGCACTGTCAACATCTGTCTGTGGGGCTGGAAAGGGCCGGAAAGGGCCGGAAAGATCATCTAGGTCCCATTTTCTTGAATGACAAATGGGGAAACTGAGACAGTAAACACAGATTCCTTCCATAGCCGGGACAACCACTGAAATTGTTTGGTCCAAGCCCTTTTGTTGTTCAGATGGGTAAAGTGAGACCCAGGGCAGAGAAACTCATTGCCAATGTCTCCGTGTGAGCCCCCAGTCCCGGAGACGCCCTTCGTCTCCTCATGCACGTGTCCATTCATCCTGCCCGTGTGGAGAGGGGCTGCTCCGACTCTCTTGGATGACTATGGCCTGGCCCAGCCTCTGGGGTTCAAATCTAGGCCTTTCACTTCTAGCTGTGGGCTTTAGCAACCTGCTTAGCCCCATTCTCTCAGCGACCTCATCTGTAAGATTGGCTGTTAGGAGCATTAAGGAAGTGGATATATGTGGGGTACACTAAGTATGTGTTATCAATTATTATTTTTGAAACATATATTTCAAGAAGCAGAGCAGGACAGTGATGGCAAACTCAGGTTCTGGAGCTGGGGGGTGGGGGTGGGTTAGAATGTGTTCACTGCCATTTATGAACCACAGGGCCATGGAGAAATCATTTGCTGGTTCTGTCTGAATCGGAACCCTCATGTCTGCAATAGGGACAATAAAGGTATCGATCCAAAAGGATTCTGTGAATTTGACATCATTGCTGTTATTATTGAGTTGCTACTACCTTTGCCGACCCTGGGGCCAAGGGCTGGGAGGTGCAGGGATTGCAGGGCCCAGGAAGTAGAAAGACTCTCACACCAGAGCTCAGCCCTTGAGCAAGAGCTGCAGGTCTGATGCAGTCTGGAAGGTCCAGGGCAAGTCCAGTTAACTCAGGAGGAAGCACTCTTAACCCCAAAGGGGTAGAGCTAAAAAACAAACCGCGTCCGTGGTGATTTGGATAAATCCTGTGATGCTAACCCAGAGTGGGGAGGAGTAAAGAGGAAATAGGACCCCAGTCTGGAAGCTCTCAATTCAATAAACAGTTATTGAACCAGGCACTGATCTAAACAGTGGGGGTGGGGAGGAACAGAAGGGAACAGATTGGGTACCTGCTCTCCAGGGAGGAGTCCATGGTGAAGGCATGGAGCCTTTTGGGAGCTCCATTGGGGGTGGGGTGTTCTGGGTCTGACTCGAATATTTGTCCCAGTTTCAAAAACTCAAGTGCTTGAAAAACAAAGTTAACTAAAAAAAAAAAAAAGAAAAAAAAAACATGCTGGGATTTTTAAAACACACACACAAAATAAAATTAAGACAATAAACAATACTCTCTGAGTTCTCTGACACATAGTAAGTATTCAATACATTTTAAAAAGTTAGTTTAATGAAAGAGATTGAAGGTAACCATCCTATTTATTTCATATTGAATTGGAGCCCTAGAAAAAGCAATAAGACAGGAAAAAGGAATGAGTAAAAAATAATTTTAGAATACATCGTCCTATGAAATATCTATATTCTAGAGGATGGAGATGGTCATAGATACTATAAAAGTTGAACTCTGTTGTACTAACTTTATAACTTGTTTACTGTGTTATGAAAAATCTACATTATTCTCCATTGCTAGGTATCCAGAGTTATTTTCTTGGTTATAAATGCACAGAAACAGTATATCCGGATGAGGCAGGCAGATAATAACCTCCCAAGGATGCCATAATCCCCGGACCCTGTAAATATGGCAAAGAGTGAGAATAGTAGATGGAATTAGGGTTGCCCAGTAGGTAACCTTGAGATAGAGAGGTCATTTAAGATTATATGAGCGACCCCACATCACAAGGATCCTTCGAAGTGGAAGCAAGAGGGAGATCATATGTCTGAGTGGTGTGAGGTAAGGACTCCACTGGCCAGGGCTGGCTTTAAACTTGGAAACCAAGGAATGGGGGCAACTCCTACAAGCTGGAAAAAACAAGAAAGCTGATACTGCCTAGAACCTCCAGAAAAAAATGAAGCCCTGAAGATGCCTTGATTTTAACCCAGGACATCTGACATCTGGAACTGTAAGATAATAAGTTTGTGTTGTTTTTAATCACTGGGCTTGTTTTTAAACACTTGCAGCAGCAAGGAGAAACCATATGAGGTCAATGATTCTGCAAAAGATGAAGGTTTTTGATATACTGTCATGGAGTCTCCAGAAAGTTTAGATCTATTTCTGCTCACAGAAGTTTCTCTACCCTTGCTCACGTGAGCTACTTTGTTTCTTTGCTTATTTGTTTGTTGCAACATTCTTAGGGTTTTACTTAACACAAACAAAAAGTGGACATGAGCTGCCCATTCATTTTCTTTGCTGCACACCCTGGCACTGGGGCCAGTGACTCCGAAGGCCAGCTGGCTGACTTTTCTGCAACACCTTTGCAGTTCTTGGAGCATCTCAGCTCAGAGAGATTTATTGCACATCAGCAACTCTGTTACTTCCAGTTTCTGGATATTGTGCACTTGCGTCCTGGAAGGACTTCTGGAAGCCACTGCAGAGAGGCACTTGCTTTTCATCTTGTTCCATCACCACTGCTGAGCGCCCAAGACCTGGTCCTTGAATCTTCTCTGCATGGGTCTGGATGCTCTCCTTGGTCTCTTTTTGATCTTGGGCTTCACTAGGGATCTAATGGCATGATGCTGAGTAGATGGTTGCCACCTCTGTGGACAATGACGGGCAAGAGAGATCATTTATTTTAAACTCCAAATGGGGGGGGGCTCCTTGGTGGCACAAGGGGTTAAGTCTCAGCACTACGAAGCAATCAGCAGCCACTGTAGCAGGAGTTTGATCCCCGGCCTCGGAGCTGAACCACAGGGCACAGCAGACCTCTCCTGGCTCCCCACTGCTCCCCTCAGCAGTGGTTTTCAGTCAGTCCCCCTGTTCTGGTCCCCACTCTGTCTGGTGAATCCTCTCACCACCCCCACACCTCTGGCCTACACCCCAGCTCTTGTATGCATAAACAAATAAATCTTAAAAAAAAAAAACCTCCAAAAGGCATTCCCTTGCTGAAATCTGTCTACCTTGAATGACTGCTGAAGGTAAACATTTTGGGTCTGTAATGCCTACCTGCACTTTTAATTTGTAAAATGTCCATAGTTGGTACCCAGTCTTCTGCTGGAACAGTTCTCTAACTTACAGGGTGTATTAGCGTCACCCTTTGGCCATAACAACCTCTGCAAGACACTTGATAATTGATGATTCAACAAACAGACCCATTTCACAGATGGGGAAGCCCTGGAAGGGGGCTGTGGAATCCCGAAGCTCTTCAGGTTCACCTGCTCACCTGATCAGTCCCGTGGCCACATCCTGAGGGAGTGTTAAGCGGGGATTCCCGCACACACAGCAACGGGCCACATGGCGCTCAGTGACGCACGCCTGGGGAATCATAAACACTGCCGGTCGATGTGACTCAGACGTGGCCAGGCGTAACCGTGACAGACTCAGGGTTCTGTAAATATTGTGTCAGGCTGCAAGCACAGCGGGGCTCCCTGCTCATCTCAGACCCCTCTGCCCTGTGGGAAGTGAAGCTGAGCCCCCAGGAGGCGGGACTCTGCCTCCTTCTCTCTGCCTTCTGCCCAGACTTTCCCAGCCTCAGTTTCTATCCTGAGGCTCCTAGTGGGATATTCTGCTGGATATTGGCTCTCGGCTCTTGGCAAGGGTTAAAATATTATATTTCTTTGAAAAATATTTCTGCCCTTCCTGCAAATCCAAAGATTTAAGATTTGCCCATAACAGCTGGGGTGATGTGCTGAATCACATTGTCTTACAGCATCCTTACCGCTACCACGTGAGGAGGAGAAACTGAGACTCAGAGAACTTAAGCTGTGTGTCCTGGTAAGTTTGCCAGGGTCCTAACTACCTTGCTAAATTGCTCTATGGCAATTTAGCCTAGGAGGCTCTGTTTCTCTTGAATTATGGGCTCTTTAAAAAAAAAAAAACGCAAATAATGAGACTTGGGCAACTCATTGCATTTCCCCTTTTGCCTTGGCTGCCAGGAAACCCAAAGGTAATGTTAAGACATAATCACAAAAACTCTCTCCAGGAGACAAGTTGGTGCTATGAGACAATTACCTTCCCACTGCTTCTCCTTCCACAACTTTGTTGTTTTCCTGTTTTTAAATCTTTTTGACACCAGGGCACCGCGTCACATTCCAACAGAGTGACATGGATCGGGTCACTTACTCTCTTGTGTTTCAGTTTCCTTATCTGGAAATTGGAGGTCATAATGGCACTATCTCATAGGGTTTTTGTGAAAATCACAAATGAAGTGATTTATGTAAATAAAAGCCTTCCATGAGCCAGGCACATGGAAAATATTTGCTAAATATACCCATGCACATGGGAAAGGCTTTGATAAAGCCACAAGAGCAGAGAAAAATGGTCCTCAGCGGGGAGACTGAGTGTGGACCTACTGTGTGACTTTGGACCATGTGCATCCCCCTCTGGGTCTCACCTATAACTGCCTGCTTTAGCCTCTTTGCCTGTATCCCAGAGCCTTACATGGGAGGAAAGAAGAAGCTGATGCAAACCCTGACACAGCACACAGTAGGGCGCCCTATCTGGTCTGTCCAAGACTGAATGCTTGGTGATCAGAATCCCCACTGCCCGACACTGGCCAGGATGGTGGGCTATGGGTTGGTGCCAGAGTGCAAGTAAGGTAGGGCTGGGTCCTGAGGACCTGACAGGGACAGGACTAGATCTGAGTCTTTAGTCGCATGACAAGCTCCTGTGAATACCTACTGCATGTAGGGCTCCCAGTAAGCAGAGCTGGGTGCACACTTGGGTCTCGAACCTCAGCAACCCCCTTGCCTCCAGGGGCTGTGGCCTTTACAGGGGGATAGTGGTAGGCAACTCATTCCACAACAATTATGGAGCACCTACTGTATATCATCCCAGGGGAGTACTGGGCTCCTGGTGGGGCTCTCAGGGGATGCTATGGCCTGAGCACCAACTAAACCCAGATGAGCTGTTACATGAGGACAAATAAAGCCATCTTCCAAGCCTCAGGCTCTGGGTTCCTGGAATGGAGGTGACTCCCGGGATCCCCATCTGGTACTAAGGTGGAGAAACTAAGGCTCAGAAGGGAGAGAACCCCCCAAGCCTGGGGCATGGCCCGCACTGCAGCGCTCTGGGATTCTCTCCTGGCAGTCTGTCCCTCCCCCTCCTGCCTGCCGTCCTGGGGAGTCTGGGAGTCAGGGGAAGGATGCTGGGGGCCAGGGGCACAGGACGAGGCCTGGGGGAGCCCCAGCCTTCACAAAGGCTTCCGGAGCCCTCAGGCCCTGCCTCTCTCCCTCCCGGGGCCCAGCAACATCTTGCTGTGATTACTCTGCGGTGAGAGGGGAGCAGTTATGCAGGCTCTCCACCGCACACAGCATGGGGGTGGGGGGCTTGTGCAATGATGGGGGGCGCGGGCCGAGGACAGGCGGGGCTGAAGGATGGGGAGCCAGGCTTTCAGCTCACCAGCTTAATTGGGGATATAATAGTTATTATTATTTATAACTTGCTCTTGAACCCTGGCCAGGCGGGGTGTTCACAGCCTAAGCTACCCAGGCAGGCGTTAAATAATTAAACCAAGGACCTAATCGGCAACGAAACTCCCCGTGGGCTCCCACTTCCTCAGTTTGCTGATTGCTGATATTTTGGGGGTGAAATATGACCATTTTTACGATCAAAGAGGTCAGCGTTCCAGAGGAAAGAAAGGGGGGAAGAAGGGGGATGGTGGGCTCTTCCAGTTTTCTTTTCCTCTGACTCAGTGGTCTGGTAAAGTTTCTTTAGACATGCAAAGATTTACACACCTTTCTGCAGGGAGCCTTAAATGACCCCCGACTCCTCACACACTCGCCCAGCGGTGCGGGAACAGTAAGTCATTGAGAAATGAGCGAGCCTCCGCGTAATAGCGCCGCGGCCTTTAAGAAGGAGAATGTCTAATGACTTTTTTTGAAGTGGAGGTCAAGGTTTTTTAAATAAAACAATCTGTATTAATGCAATTTCCTCTTTAGCTGGAGCAATGGGTTTTTCCCTGTTTCTTTGGAAACGGGCGGCGGGGATGGAGAAGGGCATCATTTTTCTCCCGACAGACAATGCATCCCTAATGAGAGACATTTATTTTAAACTCCGTACATCATCACCCTGTCAGGGCTTCCAAGCAGGACCCCAGTCTCCCTCCCAGATTGTTGTGGATTAGTGGGGCGTGAGGACGGCCTGGCAGTCAGCTCCCACCACTGGTCGCCCCGCCCCGCCCCCTTCCTTCCTGCGTGTAGCCCTTGGCCAAGCTTTTTGCACCCCTGTCCCCCATCCCTGCCCATCTGGTCACCCAGATCATAGTGCAGCCCTTTAACCTGGGTGCTCCATCCCCGCCCCAGCCCACCTGGGCCCCTCAGACACTGGAGGGCTTCAGGCCGCCTCAGCACCCAGCAGGAACTGGGACCACTCCTGCTAGGTCTGTCATTTCTCCCAGAACGGTCTGAGTTCCAGTCCCCATCCCGTCACTCACCAGCCTACTTCCAGAACCTTCCTTTCTTCAGGGGATAACAAAAGTGCGGGCCTGGGATTACCCTGAGGCGTGAGAAGGTGGGGCTGGATATCCCAGCACGTGTGCCAGCCCCAGCCCAGCACACCTGCCGCAGACCAGCGGCGCCCCAGCACCACTGCTGTTCCAGAGGCCACGGGCAGAGCCTGGGCTGTGGCTCCCTCCTCCCTGCCCACAAGCGGCACCTGAATCAGGGCTTAGCGCTTCCATCAACACGTTTTTATTGCCCCTTCGCAGTGCTGGGCCTGGGCTGGAGCACTGGGGACCGAGCAGTGACAGTGATGACAGAGCCCATCAGGGCTGGGCTGGGGGAGGGGGCGCCCAGAGGGCGTCCCCAAGGAAGGACGGGCACTAAGCCCACCCTGGAGGCTGGAGCAGGATTCGGTGGGTGAAAGTGGGCCAGGTCTGGGATGGCAGCCAGGGCTCCCGAGTGTGCAGAGGGCCCTAGAACCCCCAGCCCTGCCTGTCTCTAGGGCCTGGGGCCTGCACACAACTGCTACGGTCTCCCCGGGCCTCACTCTCCCCCCGTGCCTCCTTGGGTCCACCTGGGCTGCCTTGGGGACCAGGTTGGAGCTGGCCCCTGGGCTTGGCTCACGGGCTCGCACAGAGTAAAACCGGATCTTCACTCTAGGCTGGACTTCAGCCATCTTTGGGCAGCGGGGGTCAGGGGAAGGCCCGCCTCCTCTGGCCACCTGGGGAGGAGGATGCCCCTTCGTGGGGTCTTCGCAGGGCCCAACGCCAGCTTGTAGGTGGGCCGCAGCGGTCCGGGGTGGGTGCCGGGGTCTGGGGGAAGGGAGTCAGCCCCGAGGCGGCCTGTCCGGCGCAGAGAACGGGCGGGCAGGAGCTTGGGAGCCAGGGAGGGGGCTGCTTAGCCCAGAGACCAGGGCCCGGTTGCAAGCAAGCAGCAAGCTGGCTCGAAGCGGGGACGACTAGACCAGAGTGGGACGGTCAGCCGCGGGGGCCACGCCCAGGAGCGCCCCTCTGGCCAGCAGGGGGCCAGGTCTGAGGTCTGGAGGCTCCCGCTTCACGGGGACACAGAGCCCGTTGTTGCTGTCCCCACTTCCTGTCTCAGCCACGACCTGCCCAGGTGCGGTCAGTTCGTCCCTGCTCCTGCCAGCACTCAGGATTCGGGGTGCCTGGGGGCTTCCTGCCCACCTCCCACACTGCAGCCCCCTGAGAGCCGAGCTCAGTGCCCAACCCAGCAGGCACGAAGGAACGGCCACACGAAGCTCCCACACCAGTGTCCACACTGCAGGGCTCGACGGGACGCAAGTGCCTGAGCACAAACCCTGGCGCGGCCTCTCGTGTGATGCGGGCAAGGCCCCGGGCCAGCGGCTTGGGCAAGCCACTTAGTAAACGGGATTGATAACGGTGTCTACACCTCAGGGGTGTCAGGAGGATGCACCCCATGGTGTGTCTCCAGCAGGGCGGGGCTGGCCAAACACCGGTACCTGAGGGGCTCCTGGCTGGGTGTGCTGGTTTCTGGAACCCTCTCCTGGTCTGCAAACTGGACCTTTACCTCTCGGCCCTGGTCACATCTCCACAGCCAGAGCCCGGGGCGGGCTGCTCCCCTCTTTCCTGTCTCTGTCTGGCCCCGGGCCGGCCCTGTCTCTGTCTCCGTCCACCTCTGCTCTCCTGCCTGCCCGTCTCTCCGCCACTTCACTGTCTTTGGTTTCTCTCTGTCTCCAAATGCCAGGAATTCTGTCCCAGAGGAACCAGTACTCCAGGGCTCTGGGGTGTTCCCTTTTACAGCAGGGAGATGGGAAGAGGGAGGGGCGAGGGAGGGAGAGCGGGCGGAGGGAAAAAAATCAAAGCCCACATATTGGTTCCAGATGTGGCCCTCTCTCAGCCCTCTCCAGCAATTTAATTAAATTCCCCCAGACAGCCAGGAGGGTTTCTTAATGATCAAATTTCCCGGCTCCCCCTGAAGCGGGCCCACTCTGTCTCCCTGACGGATGGCCCACGGGATTCTTCCTGCCGTTAGCCTTGCCAAGCAGGGCTAGTGGGGGCGGAGCGGGGGGCTTCCCGGGGAGCACAAAGGACCCTGCCCCGTTGCCGCCCTCCCTCCTTCCCCGGGGTCTGGATCCTCCTCTGGCACAGCCCAATTGGACTTAGCTACAGGACTGGGGGGGCCAGTGTCTCCCCGGCCTGAGCGCTGCCCTTGGCTGTTCTGCCAGGGACTGATTCCAAGTGGGTGCCCGTGGCAGTGAGGGGGCCATTTCTGAGACCAGGGCTCTGGGCTCAGTGACCAGTCAGAGGTGGTGCAGGCCTCCTGGGCACCCTCATTTGGCACCAGGAGGCACCAAGGCTCAGAGAGGGCAAGGCCTAGGCCAAGATCACACAGGCCGCTGTCAGGGACGTGAGAGGTGGTGGTGGCAGGCTTACAGCAGGGGGAAGGGACAGCCCCAGGCAGCTCTGTCTTAGGCCAGCTCCCCCACTGGAAGCAATGGGGTGTGGGCAGAACGCTTGCCTGCTAGGCGCTCAGCAGGACCCCCCACGTCTGGAGTGGAAGGAACTGAGATGAGCCTCTATACTATCACGGCCTTGTGTAGATGAGGCCCTGGGCCCCAACTCCCTCGTCTTGGGGTGAGGGGCTGAGGGACTCTGTGTGAACTGAACGTGGCCCCCCCAAGTTGGCATGTGAAGCCCTAACCTCTGATGTGGTTTATTAGAAGGCGGGGCCTTTGGAAGTCAGCTGAGCTCACGAGGGTGGGGCCCCAGATGGGATTAGTGCCCTTACTACCGAAGCCAGAGTGCTCTCTGCACATGCGCCCTGGGGTCCCTACTTGCAGAGAAGAGGCCTCAGCACCAAACCTGCCTGGCTGCACCTTGCTCTTGAACTTCTGGGCTCCAGAACCGGGAGACACATGCATCTGCCCTACTTTGCTGTGGCCTCCTGAGCAGGCTCAGGCAGCCTCTGGGGGCCCTTCTCTCATCCCCTGGAAGAGGCTGGGCAGAGGAGCACCGGGGATGGCAGAGAAAGGGCGGTCCCTCGGGGACTCTCCCAAAGTTCTGGACTGCGACCGGGTCTGCCCAGCCCAGACTGGCTCTCACAGCCCCCACATTCTGGCTCAGCACGGGGCACTGGGCAGTATCTGGGTGCAGAGTGGAGTGGGAGAAAGGGGGATGCCCTGGGAGCAGGGGGTTGACAGCAGGGACGGTTTCCTGCAGGAGAGAAGTTGGGGGGTAGGCAGGTCAAGGGGAGCACAGACTGCCCCCCACCAGGGCTTGCCTTCTGTAGGCACTGGGGTCCTGAGATGCTGGGGGTATTTCTCGGGAGAGCAAACGGAATGAGGAGGGGACAGGAGTCTTTCCCTCACCCAGTCAAGGTCCTATGCCCCCCACCCCTACTCCAGCCTCCTGGCCCCTCAGGAGCCCCCCAGGCCCCCAGGCAGGGCCTCCCCTGTGGACAGTGGGGACCACCTTTCAGCGTGAGGACAAGGGCCAAGCAGGCCGGGCCTCCCTATCAGGGACGCTGAGGGTCACGAGGGTCAGGGTGGGGTCAGGACATGGGGGAGGGACAGGCAGAAAGGGGGGCTGGGCAGTGGCTCCGCGACTGCACTGGAGAAATATGCCCAGTCTCCACGGCCATGCGCGCCCTGGGACCTGCTGCCGGGGCGAGGCTGGAGGCGCCCCACAGGAGAGACAGCAATATTCCTCGTGGCAGAGGCTAGGTCTTCCAAAAAATCTCATTTTATGGAGACCTTGCCAAACCAAAAAAAAAAAGAGAGAGAGAAAAATAAAAGGGGAGTTTTGCCCCATTTTCTCCCTCAAGGGCCTTATAAGGGACAGATATGGCTGCCCATAGCACCTCTCGGCCCAGGGGGTGGGAAAGCGAAAGTGGGGGATGGAGCCAGGGACAACGCCCCTCCCCCCAGCTCCCTGCCCCGGGCACGCACATGTACATGTGTACACACGTGTGTGAGTGTGCGAGGGGCTGGGGCATCCGTGGCTGGGCAGGCGGGAGACCGCCTGAGGCGGGGACCCACGAGGAGGCCATGAGCTGGACTCTCATCCCGCTGGGTCCCTGGCTGCTTGCGGCCCTCAAGCCGGTCAGCTGTCTCTCTGTCCCTCATGTCCCTGCAGGCACTCCCTTTCTGGGTGTTATGGTGGTCAATGGGGTGATGTGTGTTGAGTTTTAATCTAACTCACGGGGCACAGGACACATCAGCCAACGGCAGCTGTGATTACTCACTTGTCACTGAGGCCAGTGCCCAAGACAGGGAAGGCAAGCTGCATGAGGACCAGTCCAGGCCCCGGGGGAGGGGTCAGGGTCTTCGGGATGTGACCTGTGTTCTGGGAAGTATGTCACTGATTGAAGTATGGAGAAGAGGCTTACAGACAGGCCAGGCCTTGCTCTGGCCTCATCTTCAACTCCAGGTCTGAGAGGTCCGTGCAAGGCCTGATTCACAGCCTCTGCCTGCTTAGTATTTTGGGTTTAAGGTAAGACACTCCTTGGTGAGAAGGTAGAATAGAAGCAGAAAGAAGATACAAGTTGCTCATATCTCAGCACCCAGAAACAGCTACCTGCACCCCAGCATGGGTCCTTCAAGAATTGTCCCCGCCCATGCACAGGTACACGAACACACTTTTTCCTAGATGAGATTGTGTGATGCCTACTATTCTATAACTTGCTTTGTTGTGTGACTCCAGGGAAGAATCTAGTGTGTGGTAAGGCTGTACATCAGTTATCATCACTGCTGATGTTTGACAGATGAAAAGTCTAAGTTCTCTCCATCAGTGATAGTTTTTCATCATTTGTGACTCACCTGTGCATGTCCTTTGATCATTTTTCTGCCAGTGTTTTTGTCTTGTTGATTTTTGACAGTTCTTTATATATGAAGGCTCTCCACTCATTCATTGGATAGGTCAGAGTGACTCCCAAATTCCCTGAGGAGAAAAAGGTAGAGCCAGATTGTCAGGGTCTGAGTACCAGCTGCTCAACCCCAGCACTCCCAGACAGGTGTGGAACCTGGGAGTTGGGTGGCAGGAGGTAGATAGCTGGGCAGGGCAGTGAGAAGCAATGGTGAGAAAAAGAAAAGGCTCAGAGCTGCGATCAGCCTCTGAGTGACAGCCTTAATGGGAGGCAGATGGAGGAAACAAGGTTGCCCTTGCTGACAGGAGGGAGGTCAGGGAGCACGGAACTTTCTAAAGATAGGAGCCTGGGCGACGGACAGGCGGCGGGGCTGGCTCCACACCGAGGTTTCCAAGGGCTTGGGGAGAGTAGGGGTCATGTCTAGACCCTCTTGGGCCCAGAGCCAGAGGTGCTGCAGGGTACTCAGCCCCCAGGGGTTGTATGGAAGAGTCCCCCAAACATGGGTGGAAGTCCCAACCTAGCTGTGCAACAGCAGGCACACATCCAACCTCTCTGAACCTCATTTTCCTTGTTTGGAAAAGGGCGTCATATGATCCTCTACTTAATAGGATTTATGAGATCAGTATGCAAAGCATTGAATGCCAGGCTGGTACATCAAAAGGGCTCAGGGAATAAAAGTGAACGATATTGTTACTTACGGTCACAGGACTATAATCATTTTCTTGTTGGCAGAGCTCTTTATTTATACTGGCTCCAACACTGTCAGAGCCAGAAGGGCCTTCAGGCGACAGGTGAGGAGACTGAGGCCCAGAGATGGAAGGTCCCGGCTGGGATCCACGAACTGCGTCCCCCAAAGAGATGCGCTGAGGAGCTCTGGCTACCTGGGACTGTGCCTCATTTGGAAATGGGGGTTTTGCGAATATAATCAAGGAGAGATGAGGTGATACTGGATGAGGGTGACCCTAAAAGCCAGTGACCCTAAAGTCAATGACTCATGTCTTTTAGGACACTCAGGATGTGCAGAAAGGCCCGAGGGCACATGGAGGCAGAAGCTGGCAAGGACCCCTGTGGCCGCCAGAAGCTGGCACCCAGAGTGCTGCAGAGTCAGCTATCCTGGATCAAATGAGCCAAAGGCTGAGAAGCCCCAGGAGTCCTCGCCTTGGGATCAATTGAGGGATGAGGTGTGAACCCAAAAAAAAACTTCCTAGTGTTGGTGGGCAGAGGTGGGGGGATTTGCTACCTTGTCATTTGCTGCAACCTTGCAAACTTGGTGACAGCTGCAATTATCAGGCCCTGCTGCAGGCTCCACGGTGTCTGGTCCCATAGCCGGACACTGGCACCGTGCTTTGGGGTTCCCCCTGGAAGTCTGTTTTGCTCTTGGTGGGGGAACCTTGCTCTTTGTTTCTTATGTGTGATCACAGGCACATTGGGTTGTCTTGAAACGTACCTCTAAATGTTTTCTCCTCCCTCAGCGCTTCTTGCTTCTCTCGACCAGGTGCCAGGAGCCACGGATCCCCCAGTTTGCAAGTACCGCTGGGACCCACAGTCTTCATAGGGGGCTCTCCCATGAAGAATCAGGGCTCCGCTGTGCGCCGGATTATAGGTGCTCAGGGGCCTGGGGGGAGGTGTCCAGCCTCCAGGAAAGTATTCTCAGTCTCAGGTTTTGGATCCTCCCCGCGACTCCCACAGACATGTACAGAGCTCTCGTTCCAGGATCTTGGGTGGGTGCAACTCTCCCCATTTTACAGATGAAAAACTAAAATTCAGTGGGTCCACGGGGGCAGAAAGTGCAGGAGCTCCCGAGAACAGAGACTAGGGAATGTCGCCAGCGCCCGTGGGGGTGGGCGGGCGTCAGAGTGGGGGAGAAGGGCGGAAGGTGAGAGCCGGCCAGTCTGAGGGTCCAATCCGGCCTCGGAGGCGACGGGGGTCGAGTCACGCCCACCGCCCGAGCGAGCCCGGTCGCGGCCGGGTCCGCTTGCGCGCTGGGCGGAGCTCGGACGGCGCCCAGCGGCCGCGGGCGGGATCGCAGGGAGGAGCCGGGTCTGGGCAGGAAGAGGCGGGCCGCCGTGGGCCCAAGTCCCCCTAGACTGCGGGTTCGAGCCTTCCATTCCCCCCAGGTCGCCCGCCGGGACACGCCCCCGAGCGCGGCCCAGGACGCGCCGCGGTCCTCCGAGCCGGGAGGGGGCGCTGCCGCCGCCGCCGCCGCCCGCGGGCCCGGGCCGCACGAACAGGAAGTGCGGGAGCCACACTTCCGGCTCGGAGCTGCAGGTTGGGCGGCGGGTGCCCCGGGTCGGCGCGGGGTCTGGTCAGCAGTGGCCCGGCCAGGCCAGGCTCCCGGCCGCCCGATCGCGCTCACTCGCGTCCCGGCCTCAGCGGAGGGCGCGGCCGCCGCGATGCCGTTTCTGCACGGCTTCCGGAGGATCATCTTCGAGTACCAGCCGCTGGTGGATGCCATTCTGGGCGCCCTGGGCATCCAGGACCCCGAGCGGCAGGAGCCGCTGGACGGGTAACGCGCTCCCTGCCCCGGCGGGCCGGGGCCGCTGCGACCTGGCGCCGCTCGCTTCTGTTTGTCACTGTCAGACTGTTGGGGCGGGGCGGGGCGGCTGTGCCCCACTTTGGAGGCGGAGGCCGAGGCCGGGGCCGGGGCCCGGCCGTGCGTCGAGCGAGAGCTCTTCGGCGCCGGCTCCTCTCCCGCACTTTGCCGCGCGGTGGGCGCCTCAGCGCTGGCGAAGGGGCGGGGTGGGGGGCGGGGAGGAGGGAGCGTGGGGTGTGGGCAGGGCCCGGCCTCGGGACCCCACCCTATCCCCGCCACCTGGGTCGCAGAGAGCGGGGTGGAATCGCAGAGGCCCTCGATTTCTACCCCAGAGCAGCGCGAAAACGGGCTTTGTGTAGCAGTTAGGATTTTACATAGACTGAGCAGGTCTGGCCGTGAGCTGGGGGAGGCGTTGGGAATTCAGTCTTTGAGCTAAACAGACCTGCAGTTTTCCTGATGCTTGTGCTCCAGAGGAGACACCGACAGTCAAGTGTGTGGTCTACTGGGTGAAGCAGACGAAAGGACAGAGGAAAGGGAGATCAGGTGTGAGTTGGGGAGATCAGCTGGAATTTCAAGCTGGGGGGTGATGAGTCCTCCCAGGGACTTGAGTGGAAGCTGGGCCTCCATCACAGCGTCAACTTCGTGCGCCTTGAGGCTCGTTCTGAAAGCGCAGTGAAAGCGTTTCCTTAACTCCGAGAGGGTTGGGCGGCTTGGCCTTAGGGTAGCCGCAGGCACGTGCTGGACTCTGCCAGGGTTTGCTTTGCACCCCGGGGCAGAGACCGCTCCCTGCCGCAGGGAGCTGAAGATGGACCCCTGCCAGGCAGTAGGAATGGAACCTTTATCCCGCCAGTTGAAGGGGTGCACATGGTGAGACTAAAGTGAGGAGGGGAGCCTGGGAAGGACTTGAGCAAAGTCAGGGGCCTAAGCTTGGTCACCAGTGCTGCCAGGGAGGCGGGAGGCTTGGGGCTGGGGTGCCAAGGGCCTGGTGCACACTCAGCCTTGGCGACTAGTT
>PVIJ01014314.1:0-19346 GCA_004024925.1 Scalopus aquaticus | reverse complement strand
CTTTCTCAGCAAACCCCGAGTCTGCTCAGGTTAAAAGACCACAGACCTTCTCCGTGGATTTTCTGCCGTGGGGGTGGGGTGGAGACTCCAGGCCCCGCCACAGGCTGTCGTGCCCGTGGGCCCGCTCAACGGGTCGGTCTCTCCTGCTCCAGGCCCAGTTATGTTGCCAGCGAGGAGAGCCGGCTCCTTGTTCTCACCGAGCTGCTGGAGAGAAAGGCCCACTCGCCATTTTACCAGGAAGGGGTGAGCAATGCCCTGCTGAAGATGGCAGAGCTGGGGCTGACCCGCGCAGCCGACGCTCTGCTGAGGAACGGGGCCAGCCTCAACTTTGAAGGTCAGCTGGGGCCCGGGGTGGCTGGTGGTGGCCAGAGTGGGGTGGGCGGAGTCCGGCCTTCTGGTTCTGCTTTTCCCACTCTCTCCCCCGGGGGTGGGAGCCCAGGTCTTCTCAGGAGGGAGCGCTGGGGGCGCTGCCAGGCGCGTCCGGGGCCCCTGGAGAGCGCGCCTGCAGCCAGGACTGTCTGTGTCTCCAGACCCGGTCACCTACTACACGGCTCTGCACATCGCCGTCCTGCGAAACCAGCCCGACATGGTGGAGCTGCTCGTGCGGCACGGGGCCGACATCAACCGCAGGGACCGGGTGAGAGCGGGAGGCTGCAGGAGGGGGGCGGGGTAGCACTGGCCCAGGCCCCTGGCCAACGGCCAACCCGCTGTGCTCTTGGCTCAGATCCACGAGAGCAGCCCCTTGGACCTGGCCAGCGAGGAGCCCGAGCGCCTGCCCTGCCTGCAGCGCCTCCTGGAGCTTGGGGCTGACGTCAACGCAGCCGACAAGCATGGTGGGTACTGCCCGGAGAAAGCAGGATGGTCCTGGGCTGGGCGCCTTCAGAGGGAAACCCCAGCACCCAGGATGAGGGTTCGGTGGAGGCCACATGGGGGCGCTGGCCACGCTCAGAGCCGCAGAGATGCGCCTGCGTGTTGTTGGCAGTGCGTCCCCGAGACGCCGTCTGTAGGCGCCGAGGGGGTGTGCCCAGCCCTGCGCTGTCCAGGTGCGAGAGGCCCAGCCGGTCTCTCCTGTCCCCCTGGTCCTACTTCTGTGTGGGTGGGGAGAGCTGGGAGCCTTTTAAAGATCTGTCTTTTCTCATTCTTTAAAAAACAAAGAACACCTACCACTGCCCGCCATCTCCCCGTCACCCCTGTTCCCGCCTCCGCCCCCTTCACCGCCTCTGGTAACCTCAGTTCTGGGTCTTGTTTTTGTTCTGTTTACCTGCTTAGTGTCTTTACATGGCAGCTGGAGGTACAGCATTCAGTGTTTTTACCCAATTTCGCTTTGAATAACTGCCTTGTGTTCCTTCCATTTTGCTGCAAATGGCGAAATCCCATCTTTCCTGTGGCTGAACAGCATTCCAGTGTGCGCGTGCGTGCGTGCGTGCGTGTGCCGCAGCCTCACCCAGCCCCTCGTCAGGGAGCGCGGGCGCCTCACGCTGCTGCTGCACAGGCTGCTGCGTCCGCAGACCCAGGCCAGTGCGAGGCAGACAGCCCGCCCGGGGTGGCCCACGCTGCTTCCCGACGGCGGGGCAGCTTACTGGGCAGCTCATGTTCCCGCCAGCGGCGCGTAAGGCTCCTCTTTGCCCACGTCTCTTGTGCTTGGACATCTTTCCTGGTCAGCCTGGACTCCGCGGCCAGCTTCTTAGTGTTTCTCTGGACTCTGCGGTTACCCTGAGTTGTGCGGGGCCGTGCTTGTGACTTGAACAGTCGGGTCCTCCCCTCCGCACGGTGGTCTCTGCGCCTCAGTGCTTCGAGGTAAAATCTCACTTCACGAGTCTCTAGTACCGCTCGCAAGGCTAGTTCAGCGTTGAATTCCTTTTCGTCGGTGAAGGTCTTCATCCCCCTTCAGTTTTGAGAGCTTATCAGCCTAGCAGGATGAAGGCACCTTGCCTGGGGGCCCTTTCCTCCATCTCCCCTCACCCTGGGGTTGCCCTGACTTCTGCCTGCCCCCTCCTGTCTCCCCTCCCCAGGGAAGACGGCTCTGCTCCATGCCTTGGCCAGCAGCGATGGGGTGCAGATCCACAACACCGAGAACATCCGACTCTTACTGGAAGGAGGTGAGGCTCGTCTCCACCTCCACCCCTGCCCGGGCCCTGGCTTCACCCCTTCACACCTTGCTGCGCTTTCTGCGGGCGCCCTCCCCCAGCTACCGTGACTTCCGCAAGCGTTTGGGGCCTTCTCCCACCTTCTGTTTTCCCTGCCGGCTCTTCTAGGGGCAGACGTCAAGGCCACCACCAAGGACGGGGACACTGTGTTCACGTGCATCATCTTCCTGCTGGGGGAGACCGTGGGAGGGGACCAAGAGGAGGCCCAGATGATAAACCGCTTCTGCTTCCAAGTGACCCAGCTGCTGCTGGCGCACGGGGCCGACCCCAGCGAGTGCCCGGCCCACGAGTCCCTCACCCACAGCTGCCTCAAGAGCTTTAAGCTGCACTTCCCCCTCCTGTGCTTCCTGCTGGAGTCCGGGGCCGCCCACAACTGTTCGGCGCACGGCGCGTCCTGCTGGTCCGGCTTCCGCGTCATCTTCGAGGGGCTCTGCGCCCACCCGGGCTGCGCCGAGGACGAGAGCCACGTGGAGCTGCTGCGCAAGGCCGAGACCGTCCTGGACCTCATGGTGACCAGCTCCCACAAGCTGCAGCTGCCCGAAAACTTTGACATCCACCCCGTGGGCAGCCTGGCGGCAAAGATCCAGGCCCTTCACCGCTCCCTGAGGCAGCTGGAGAGCTGCCCCCCGCCCCTCAAGCACCTGTGTCGCGTTTACATCCGGCTCTACCTGCAGCCGTGGCCCGTGGATGCCAAGGTCAGAGCCCTGCCGCTCCCCGACAGGCTGAAGTGGTACCTCCTCAGCGAGCACAGCAGCGCCGTGGGAGACGAAGTCTGAGGCCCGGGCGGAGGGAGCGGGCCTGGGCGCTGTCGGCGCCGCCTCGGGGCCTGTCCTTTCCTCTGGAAGCCTTTGGGCCCTGCCGGCGTCGCTGGAGATGAGACTCGGTCCTCACGGAGGCGGCAGGCGAGCCTGGCAGCTGCGTCCCTCCGGTGGAGGAGGCGTGTTCTGTCTTCCGGGGAGACTATCTCCCCCTACCCCCCCAGGTCTCACCCTACATTGAAAAAAGGGTCAGGGGTTAGATTTAGGTCAAGTTTTCACCCTCTTCATTTGAGGGGTGCTGGGCATTTAGAGGCAGGGCCACTCTGAGCCCAGGTCCTCCTGACTGGCCCGCCCGGCCTGGGAATGCGGCTGAGGCAGAAGCCAGCCAGGGGCCCGGGCAGGCCTGGGGGGTGCAGCCAGCGGGGAGCCCTCTTCACTGGGGCCTGTCACTTAGGAAAGTGCTCTGGTGGTGGGGTGGGGGGCCGAGCCCGCTGTGCCTGGCAGCAGTTCTGCTCGCGCCAAGCCCAGGCCCTTCGGGCACGCGCCTTCTGGAATCGACCATGAGCGTTCGACTGGCCGGGCCTTTCCAAGCTCTGGCTCCCCAGGAGGCTGCCCTGGCTGGGCCCTCAGCGCCCGAGCCACACCGGCCGATGTGGGCGCGCGGACGCCGTGCAGGGTGAGCTGAAGCACCCGAATGGGATATTTATGTTACAGAATTAAACTGATTTCTCTCAGTTCTCATGTCACCGCTCGCTCCCCTCCCCGGTTCAGGGTGAAGGAGCCCCGTGGTAGGCACAAGGAGACGTGGCATTTGGGGGGAACAAGAACTAGAGTTTTCAAATAGCGCGACACCCTGGTGCCAATAAAGAAAAGCGCCACTCGAGCAGCAGGGCCTTTGCAGCCCAGGAGTCGCCCTTTTTATTTCTGACTGAAGATGCCCCCGAGGAGCAGCCAGAAGGCACAGCCCATGGTGAGGGCACAGCCTCTGCCCCCGCCGAGGCTGCTGATGCGGCACCAGGGCCCAGCACAAGACGGAGCTCGAAGAGCAGCCCCAGCAGCCGCCAGCCCGGCCTCCCCGCCCAGCCCCCCCCCACCCCCTGGGCACAGTCCTTGACCAGCAAGTCCGGGGTTCTCCTAAGGCGGCCAGAATCTGCTGCCGGCGGGAATCGCCCCTTAGCCGCACCAGGAGCACGGGGGCCCAGTCCCCTCACGCCTCCGGAAGAGCCCGCGGAGCGCGGACGGCAGACTGGCCGACTCGGTGACCTGCTGCTCCCGTGCCGTCGGTGTGGAGCCCGGGCGCTCGCTGCCGCCCCCGCCCCGCACGGGCCCCCCGGTCCCCTCGGGCAGCCCCTCATCTCAGGGCCAAGCTGTAGACATGGTAGATCTCCTCGGGGAGGTTCTCCTGCCGCTCCTGGGCGAGGAGGCTGAGGCCGGCGCTGCGGATGATGCGGTGGACGACCCCGAGGTCCCGGCACACGCTGCTGTCCACGTCGTCCAGGATCACACCCTCCTGGGCCATGTTGTCCTTGATGACGATGATGCCGTTGGGGCGCAGGCCCAGCTTGCAGCGCCGCAGGAACTCGGCCAGGTGCTGGTCGGTCAGGTGGCCTGGGCAGGCGGGGCCGCGTCAGTCCCCCAGCGAGGGGTCCCATTCCGCGCAAGGCCCCGCGGCTCACGCCACGGCGCACCGCCCAGGTACACAGGAGGCGACTGGCCCGGGGTCACCCAGAGCAGACCCGGTATGCAGCTGGATTTCACCCCCACTGGGTGTCTGCCCAACACCCACCCTCCCGGCCTGGCTTGGGGAGTCCTAAGAGGTCCATGCCCACAGGAAGGCTCCAGGCAGCCTTTCGGGGCCACAAAACACAGCGCCAGACCCAGCGAGTCCCCAGCAGGCACTGTCCCTCTTTGGGCAAAGCCTTAGAGAAAGTTGCCACCTTCCTGAGCTGTAGTAACTCGCCAGTCAGCTACAATTTTGCCACAGAAACCCACCCCCACATACAGTATTTGTAGGCAAAGGGGGAGTCTGTGAAGCGACACTAAAAAGCAACGACCCAAAGGTAGGGCAGGAACGAAGACACAGAGCCTGCTGCGGGCGCACTGGTTAGGGCCTTGCGGGCAGGTGAAAAGCAAAGGGTCACAGCCGGTGCCGAGGCTCCCGTCCTGGGGGGTGGGGAGGAGGCAAGGGTCCCCCAGTGCCCGCCTGGGCGGGAGCCCGAGCCCGAGCCCGGCGGCCGGCGCTCACCTATCACCCACTGGATCCAGATGACGTCGTAGCAGCTGGGCTCGGGGCTGAAGTCCTGGAGGCCGCAGCAGAAGTAGTTCCGCACCCTCTTGCCCTCCTCGCCCAGGTAGGTCCTGGCTTTGACCAGGAAGTCCTCGGTCACGTCCACCATGTCCACCATGCCGAAGAGGGGCAGGAGCAGCCGCTTGGTGATCCTCCCGATGCCGGCGCCGCAGTCCAGGGCACAGGAAGTGCCCGTCCTGTCGGGGCCGTCCTGCGCAGGGGAAGGCTGGGGCAGCTGTCGCTGCAGGGGCTGCCGCCCCCGCAGCCCAGAACCTCTCAGGCCCCGGCCCGTCGGGGGACACTGGCGGTGGGAGCCCCACGCGGTCCTCCTCCGGGCCGCCCGCCCTGGACGAGAGCCTCCGTACCCGGGCGAGACGGCGGAGGACGTGCACCTCGCGCCGAGCCGGAAGGGACTGAAAAGGGCCAGGCCAGAGAACGGAGGGGTGGAGGGGCGATAGGAGCCCTGGACTGAGAAGGGGGGCGGGGGCGTCGCCAGGGGGAAGCGGCGGCCATGGGACGGGCGGTGGCCCCTCGAGGCTCCAGCCACAGATGCCAGCCTGGGCACAGGCGGGGGAGGCCGAGTGACTAGCAGCCAGCTTGGGCAGCGCAGCCAACTCCCAGGGCCCCAGCGCCACAGCCAGGGCAGCAGAGCGCAGGCTTCGCCCGGCAGAACTGAACAGCTTAGCCGAGACGCTGGATTCCCACCCCGCCCCCAGCCAAGAGCCGTCTGGGGAGCGGAACCAAGTCTTGGCCCCCCCCCACCCCGCCCGGCCTGGGCCCACGCGGGCGCTGAGGCCGCAGAGGCACCTGCAGAGGGCGGGGCGGGCAGGGCCGCCCCTCGCCTCCTGGAGCGCACACCAGACCGGCCTACCCTCAGAAACCTCTGCAGGAACTTCCGGGAGCTGCTGATGTCGATGCCGGAGATGTGGCCGTACCCCCCGAGCATGCCGTCCACCGTGGCCGGGACCTCCTTCCAGTACGTCTCGGCCTTGGAGTAGAACTGCCGCTCGTCCTCGATCACCTCGCTCGTCATGCTGCCGGCCCGCGGCTCCGCTCCGCCTCCAGCTCGGCAGCGGCGCCTCCTGGGCGAGACGCAGCTCGTCAGCCGGCGGCCCCACCACGCCTCGCTGCCACGCCACCCCGCCCCAGGC
Source organism: Scalopus aquaticus (assembly GCA_004024925.1). Classification (NCBI taxonomy): domain Eukaryota; kingdom Metazoa; phylum Chordata; class Mammalia; order Eulipotyphla; family Talpidae; genus Scalopus; species Scalopus aquaticus. The sequence continues at coordinate 13,003 of PVIJ01014314.1, read as the reverse complement.
ACACGCCCGTGCCCCCAGGTCTGCCTCTCCCCGTGGGGGCAGCGTCTCCTCGCCCGCACTCAGCCATCTGGCAAAGCGGCCCTCGCGTCAGAGCAGGAGGCCCGAGTGCCGCTGCGCCCCTTTCCTCACGGACTGGCTGGCTCCTGACCCCAGGGACCGAGAACCCCCACCGTCCCTGAAGAGAAGGGAAGGGAGCAGCCTCCTGCAGCGGCCACCCGGTGGTCTTGTGGGGTGTGGGGACAAGCGCCTGGGGGTCCGGCCCTTCGCTAAGGAGTCGGCCTGTGCAGGCACGCTGGGGGCCAGGGAGACAGCGGGCAGAACAGCTACCCCCCCACAGCCCAGAGTCAGGGCGCAGAGCAGTCACCCCGAGGGCCCTGACTCACGGGGATGGCGGGAAGGCCGCCCGGCGAGCTCACCACCACCATCCAGCAGAGGGAGCCGGTGAGCGGTGGGGCGGGAGAGGGCCGTCGAGGTACTGGGGTCACGCTCAGCCCTTCAGACCCTGCAGGGAGCGAGCTTGCACCCATCCAGGTTACACAGGGAGGGGCAGGCGTGCCAGCGGTAGAAGGCTCTCCCGGAAGGGCGAGGGGGACGCCACAGCCCCAGCGGGGCCCTGGCAGCAGAGCCAGGGCCACCTTGTCCCTCAGGAGGCCCAGAGGAGCCGCCTCTACCGCAGGCTGCGAGGCTGCGGAGCTACAGTCCCGCCCCAGTGGAAGGGAAAAGACGGAGCCAGCGAAGCACCAGGGAGACTGTGAGGCCCTCACTGAGTCAAAAGTGCTGAGGCAACTCGGAGTCTGGAGGGGGCAGCTGGGCAGCGGGGCTGCGGCCTGGACGCGTGGCCAGAGGCAGACTCGCAGGCAGGACCTGAGAGCACCCAGGGGTCCTCCGCCAGGCCGCGCTGGGGCCGCGCTAGGACCGGGAGAGGGGCTGCGGGGCGGGCGCGTGGGTGGCCACAGCGGCCCGGCCTGGACGGGCGAGGGGAGTCTCTAAAGGGCAGGGGTGCTGAGGGAGAGTGGGTGTCAGGGGCCACCCTAGAAGACGGGACCATAGCAGCTCCTGCTCTGGCCGCAGGCCCCACTGTGCCCCTTCACTGGCCGCGGCTGGTCCCCCAGGACCCATGTGCGAGGAGGGATCATGCCCCAGAAGCGAAGTGCCTTGCCCGAGGCCAAGACGCCCACAAACCTGCCGAGCCCTTACCTGACGGCTCCCCAAGAGGCAGCGCAGTGTCACCCCAAGGTGCCGGCCTACGGTTGCCTCCTTCGAGAGGCCTCCCCACCTGCCCGCCCCGACTCGTGTTCCGCCGCTTCGGGGCACGCCCTTCCATCGGACACTAGCTGACTCAGTGTCCACTCCCGCGGCAGTGGGGCTGGGGAGGCGGGACTTGGCCTGTTCGCCACTGTGTCCCTGGCACCCAGCCCCCCACGAAAGTGGCATCTGTCTCTGCCCCACAACTAGTCCACAGGGTTGCAGGAAGCAACCCCCAGAAGATTCAGTTCCCATGAGCAACCACGAGCCCCCAAGACCAGGAAGGCCCGAGGCGCATCCAGAGACGTGACCAGAGGGCAGTGAGAAGCCCTGAGGACAGCAGAGGCCTGCGGCGCCTCCCTCAGACTCTCAGAGAGAAGGGGGACGGCGCACGAGAGCCCAGGTGTTCCACTAGCCATGCTTATGACTGCCCCCAGTGTACGACTATTCTCAGAACTGCCTCAGAAGAGAAGGAATCTTCCAGAAGCAGCAGGCCCACATACCAGCCAACCTCAGGAAGGCTCTGATGTCACGGTCGGCCCTCTCCAGAGCCCAGCCAGACAAGAGGTGCAGGGCAGAGCCCCCCCTGCCTGCTGGGAAAGGGGGCCTCCTCGCCGCCCCCCGCCAGCTGGCTCCTCTCACGGACACGGCAGTCCTCGTGGACAGGTCATCGGGTGCGCTGGGGGGAGCAGGAGCGCCCCCAGCACCACGCGCCCACAGGCCCAGCTCTCGAGTCTGACTGTTCCCAGCTTCGCAGCAGCCCTCAAGGTGCCCAGACCCCTCCGTAGTCTTGAATCAGCTCTCAGACACCCCCCACACCTGCAGACGAGCCCAGTTACTGCTCCAGGCGAGGCATCCGACGTCCCAGGCTGGGGCCCTGGTTCTGAAAACTGCCCCCCGCAGCCCTGGCACCCAAAGCTGCGCTGGAAAGAGGTGCCCGCTGCTTATGAGAAGGCGCTCCCACGCCAACCTTGACGTTCAGGGTAAGCAAAGGTGGAAACCTGCCATGCCCCAAAATGCCGGCTGTGGAAAGGCGGGCGTCACTACAGCTCCCAGAGGGCCTGTCGCCATGTAAGCACAGAGGTGCCCACAGGAGCGGGCTCTGAAAGGGGTGAGGGCCCAGGCCACGTGCGCTGCCCAGTCCCTACCAACGGGCAGCACAGAGATCTTCCTGCTCAGACTGCCCACGGGCCTGCCCGCCTCATGCCCGGCAGCCTCAGCAGCTGCGCCAGCGGCAAATCCACAGCTGGAGAGAACCGCGGCATCCGGAGACTCGTCACTGCCTCCGTCTCGCCTCCCGCCCAGCACAGAGCATGCAAAGAAATCTCACTTCGGCTTAGACGGAAGGAATCCACCTGGGCCAAACCCTGACCTGGCTGCAGGCGTGCCCGCCAGCCTCCCCCAGGATGTAAGGTCCCAGAGGCCACGGCTTTGCACACCGTTAGCCCAGGACCTGACGGGGTGTGGGGTGCACTCACTGGCTGGTGAATGAGTCGAGGAGCAGGCTTCGTGGAGTGACAGCCCTTTTCCACTTTCAGGAAAATCCTCAAAAATCTAAGCATTCAAAAGTGCTAACACTGAAGGCCATAACTGACAATGCTTTTCCGCCACCAAAAGCCTCGCACCACCACCCCTTTAAACATGAAGGCCTCCTGAATAATCTAATTTACAAGAACTCCACTTACAGATGGATTCTAAGGACAAGCCAGGGGAGGCACATCTAGGCCAGGCGATGGCAAGGACACTTTGACATTTGCTTCAACACCTGGTTTATTAATAAACGTCACTCCTGGGCCCTGTCTATACCGTGGCCCCTCCCCAGTGTCCAGGCTCGAGTGGGTAGTAGTGCTGAGGAGTCCCAGGGAACAGCAAGCTGTCCGTCAAGCAGCAGGCAGCCCTCTCCATGCTCCAGACCACAGTCGGGAGCTACTGGCTTTGGCCAGGGAGGGGCCTGGACACCACGTGGCTGTGCACGCCTGCCCAGCGTGGAGAGAAGAAACCCTCTGCTGAGGGCGACCTCTGCTCCTCAGCCTGCAAGATGAGTGTGCTTCCTTTGTGGTCTCTCCAAGGTTTAGGGCAACACCTGAGCAGCCCCCCACTACCCCTTCTCCTCCCCCAGGATTCCTGGGAGAAACAGATGTCTGAACTCTCACCATTGGCTCATCCTTCTCTTTGGCCAGTTCAAGAGCCTGCCCCCTCCCTTGGGCAGCTTGCTGGGCAGGGCCTGTCTCCCTGCATTTGTGTGGACAGTGGCTGCACACATGAGGACAGCAGGGCACTCCGTGAAAAGGGGGGGAGAGGGAGGAAGACCAAAATAGGGGACAATGCTTCAAAGCCCAGGCTCCGATGGGCCAGCTGAGCCAGGGCTGAAGGCGCAGGTCAGACGCGGGACACCAGTCAAGAAACTTATTTATCTATGAAGTGGGCAGTGCCAGGAGGCTGCGATGACCCACGCGTACAGGAAAAGCGTGGAGTGAGCCTGTCAGTGCAGGTAGGTGCCTATCAGCCCCCGGCTTAGAAACCTAGAGGGGGGATTATTGCTGTTAAGCTGGCTAGTCAATCTAGGGGACCCAATCAGCCTGGGAGCAGCCCAATCAGCAGGGAGGGGCGCGAGCTTCCGGCCCTGGTAGGCGCACAACCGCTGCAGATGCTGGCGAAACTGACCCAGCCTAGGCCTTCTGGTGTCCAGCAAAGCCCTTCACAGGTACCTCCAACCCTCCCAGTCCCCTCCGACAGAAAAGCCACTCCACAAAGGGGTGTGCCTTACAAGACACCAAGCCAGCAAGAGTCAGCAGGGGATCCAGACTTAGCCCAGTTGAGGCCTTAGTTCTCCCAAAGGCTGGTCCCCTCTAACTGGTGGGACCACCTGCTACCCTGCCCACCCCCGTCGGGGCGTCTGGCAGCAGCTGCTGCTATTCCTGGTGGTACAGACAGCGACCCCAAGGCCCCGAGAGAGCACACGGTGGGCGGCCAGCCAAGCCCGGGCTGTTCGCTATGACAGCCCCTTGTCAGCGGCTGACCTTGGCTGCAAGGGCTCTAGACGGGGAGCTGTCTTTTGAGCCGCCCGTTTCAGCCCCCACGCTACTGGCACTACCGTGCGCGGTGCCGAAGTGAGACTTCACGGAAGCCGCGGGGTGGGTGCGCTCCTTTGTCGGATTCTCACTGGGGAAACTGAGGCTCGGAAAGGGACTAGTGGGGGCCCGGGCCGGCGTGAGAGTGCCCCGCCGACACTGGGTGCCCGGGCCTTCCCCTCCCAGCGATCCGATGCCCCGCTCCGGCCCGCGGACCTTCCAAGAGCGCGCACTTGGGGCCCGGCCGGCTAGCGCCCGGTCACGTGAAGAGCCGGGGCCGCCGGGGCCGAGGCAGTTGGGGGTCAGACCTCCGCTCCCCGGCAGGCGCCGCCCCCTGCTCCGCCTCGCGCTACTCACCCCGGCGGGAGCTTCCGGGACCGGGACAAGGAGGACCGAGAAGGGCCGGGGAGGGCGGCGGCGGCGACGAGCCCGCCCGCCCGCAAGCCGTTCGGCCAGAGAAGCGCCAGACGCGACACCTGGCGGCGCGCGCTGCCTTTGTCCGCTCGCGTCACTTCCGGGCGCCGGGAGGCGGGGCCACGCGTGGCCCCACCCCAGGCCGGTTTGCCCCGCCCCCTGGGCCCCCGCCCCTACTTGACTTTTGCTACCTCGGGCATTTAAAGAGACCGCAGCGCTGTACCCTTTGCCCGCGTCCAGCACGTGCACCTGCTCTTTGGAGGCTGCCGGGCCGGACTCTTAAAAATAAGAGTTTTCCACTGGAAAGGGTTTTCCACTGGATAAAAGGGTGTGTGTGCGGGGGGGGGGGAGGGGAGAAGCCTTAGTCTTCAAATCCATGACAAAGAGCATCTTGAAATAATGAACCCATCCACAAATGAGAGGAAAAAAATACGTTGGCAGTGCCAAGTAAGCGCAAGTCTATAAAGTTTCCATTCCAAAAGGTGTCCTCTCCTAGGCTCCTCCCCCTAGAATGAAATTCGGGAGCCGTCCCCAAAGCTGCGTGATGGAACGTGGGTTTGCAGGTAGGCAGACCTTGGGAGACTTTCCGAGCCTCAGTTCCCTCTTCTGCCAGCCACATGGGATAACCACCCACCCTCCCACGCTCTGAGGGCCAAATTTGTGGCTACCGCTGCGAGTTCACCGCAGGGGCGGGCTCCCACACAAACAAGCCGGGTGTTGACAACATTCATCTAGAGTTCATTCTTCCTCCACTGAGGTCCTGGTCTTATATTTTCCAGGGACTCCCTCGGGTGTTGCCCACAGGAGGTGCTGACTCTGTGTTTCAGAGTGAAGCTATGGAGGGAGAGGGGTGCCGAAAAGCCCCAAATCTGTTTCTGTAACTATTATTTGGCTCTTCTCTTAGAGGGCCCCAGGTCAGGCAGGACCTGCTCCCTAACTTCATGCTCCAGGGGAAGGGGATAGAACATGGGCAAGCTTAATGGCTGGGGGTGGGGGTGTTATCTCCTTTGGGGAGGCAGCTCTCACTCCAGCTCTTTTAGGGTTTCTTAAAATCCACCGCTACCTTTTATTCCTGTCAACAGAAGAGAAAGCCCCTTCCTCACACCCGGGCTCCAGGCCTTTGCAGGTCTGGCCTGCCCCTTATCGCCAAGCCTCTTGCATCTCTGAATCATAATTGTTGCTCAGTAAATGTGTGCAGACTGCCAGGGCCAGAGGGCTTCTTAGAAACCGGGCTAGTCTGCTGTTCCTCGTCCATTTTTTTTAAAACTCACATTCTTCAGGCTTCTAACTTCCCAAGGAGATCTGCCCTTCCATCCCTGGTTGAAATGTAAAAGCATACCATGCCAGAGCCGTGGCTAGTCCAAACTGCCCTTGTCCCCCACTCCGGTTCACAATACCAGCTTCTTCCCTGCATCCCCCCAGAATCCATTTTACCTTTGAACTCTGAGAAAGGAGAGGCTGGCCAGCATGACCCAGCAATCAGAAGCAGAGCACAGCTTCGAAGTTGGCTCTTGGTTTCCAGGCCGACTGCATCCTCACTGTCCAGCCTTCTGGGAGTTCTCATCCAAAGCCACCCAGCTCAAATGTGGCCCACCTGGGCCCCTGGATCTGCAGGGGGTAGCTGGCCCCTGGGTGCTCTGCCCTTCCATGGGGGGAAGGCTGACCCCTCCCCCCTCCCCTTGGTGCCCACTTGGCCTTCAGTGGGGGGGGTCACAATGACCTGGGGGGATGTTAGAGGGTGTGGGGGAGGGGCAGTGGTGAGATGAGGCAGGAAAAGATGGGCTCCCCCAGGTTCCAGTTCACCTGTTAGGGGCCTCTGGAGGTCCCAGTATCAGAAGAGAAGCTGGAGATAGAACTGACTCTGTGTCCCAAAGGGGGAGTTTGTTAAAGAAACTAAAAGCAAAATAGTGTCCTCCTGGTCCTGCAAGGTCTAATGAACCAGAACCTGGGAGGGCCTCCCTGGTGGTGCAAGGGGTTAAGTCTCAGCACTATGAAGCTATCGGCAGCCACTGCAGCAAGAGTTTGATCCCCTGGCCAGGGAGCTTCCCACAGGGCAGCGCGCAGCAGACCTCTCCTGCCTTCCCACTGCTCCCCTCAGCAGTGTATTTCAGTAGATCTGCCTGTTCTGCTCCCCACTCTGTCTCTGGTGAATCCTCTCACCCCCCCCCCCAACACCTCTGGCCTACACCCCAGCTTGTATGCATAAATAAATAAATCTTAAAAAACACACACAACAGAATCTGAGGCATCTGTTTTCCCCAGCCTAGGGGCTGAGGCACCAACAGGATTGGGCAAGGGTTGGGGGGTGGGTCCTATTCCAAGCTGGTTGGAGAGTCTCCATTCTCAGCCTAGTGCCAAGGGTAACAGACCCCAGGACCCCACCATCCACCATGGCTAAGCGCTCCCTGCAACAGAGGTTACTTGGGGCCACATTATCCCCCGTTCTACCTATGAGGGCAGCCAGAGGGCTGGGAAGTCTATTAGTTGGCCTGCCCTTTGTTGGTTACAAAGCTAACAGTGGAGCTGAGACAATCCTTTTCAAACTAAGAAGAGCAGCAAGGCTTCGGTGAGCGCAGCGCTAGCCGGCACTGTTCCAAGCGACCGACAACCACTTGCTCAGTTAAACGTCACAGCAACTCAAAAAGGTGGGTACTCTCACCGTCACCACCTTTCAGCTGAGGAAACAGAGGCCCCGGGAGTTCTAGTCTGAAGCTGCCCACGCCGGCAAGCCAGCGCTGTCACCCCCAAACACACTCCCCCACTCGGGGTACTATGGCTTGGGGGTGGGTCTATGCTCTCCTCTCCACTTCACCCGGCACCCCGCACACGCGCTGGCTGAGGATGCCCTGACATGCCCCGGCGTCACCCCAAGCCCGGGGCCCAGCAGGTGGCGCCCCAGGGGTTTCCCAGCGACGGCGACCGCCGCAGGAGAGGCCCGCTGCTGCCCAGGCTGACCCAGCCGGAGCTCCGAGCAGCCCCCGGCGCAAAGGGCTCGGGGGGCTCTAGGATGTCGGTGGGCGGCGCCGGGTGGTGGCCAGACTCCAGAAGCGAGTGGTCGTACCCCGAGCTCGTAGGGGGTGGTAGGAGACCCCAGCCCCACTTCCCCGCCCTGCCCACCGTGGCCCAGCGGACGGCGCAGAAACGGCGGGTGCTCAAGTCGCTGCTGCTGCCTCCCCTGCTCTTAGCCCACTCTCCCGAGGACCCCGCTCTTCAGCGCCGCCGGCCTGAACAGCGAGAGGGCCCTCGGCGGGGATCGGGCAGGGAGAGCCCCGATTTCTTGGGCGCCCTCCTAGGAGAGCTCCTCCCCAGCAAGTTCCGCCAGTTCCTGCGCCAGCTCGGCGCGCAGTGTGAGGAGCCGCCAAAGGCACCGAGTGAGCCCACCCCGCTCGGGGCGGGGCCCCGGGGGCGGGCCAAGGGCGGGGCTCCGTCCTTTCCCGTGGGGGGCCCACCCCGCAGCGCCCCGCTGCGCCAAATGGTCCAGGCTAGCTTAACGTGAGTCCTGGAACCGCCGCGTATGGCGGGGGGAAGGAGGGAGGCCTGCCACTGCCCCCGTTGTACAGATGAGGAAACTGAGGCCCAAAGCTTCCTAACCGTGAGACCCCAGTAAGGACTCTTCCCCAGACGAGACTTTTAACTGTCCCCACCCGCTCCTGGCTCCCGGCAGCCTCAGCATTGCAACATCAAAGGGAGGTGTCCGAGTACCTCCGGCCTTCTCGGAGTTCCAGCTTGCACTCAGACCTGCTGTAAGTGCCAGTGACCTGCAGGGGGCAGTGTTGCCACGGATGTGTGCAGGATGGGGGAACCCTGCGCACTCATTCCAGCCTGGCCTATTTGTCTTCAAGGGGCCAATCATCTTATCTCCAGAAGGGTCTTCAGGAGGTTTTGCCCCATCAGGTACCAGCCCTGGGACCTCTGAGGAGAGAGCAGTCACAATGCAACACAGTCCAAAAGTCCAACCAGTGAGTTGTGGGGGTGGGGAAGAGGGTGGGGGGAAAGCATTTCCTTCTTTCCTCTGCGTCTCCCCCATGAATGTGCCTCTGTCCTATTCATCCACATGTCCATGCGTGAATCAGGCTACACCAAAGTGTCCATAATCCATCCCCAGGTCCACCTACGTCGTCACTGTGTAGATCTATCCATGAATCTGGTCTCCCAACCCGGTCAGGAGTCATCTGTCAACATCTCTGAAACCATGCACCCACTAACATTCCTTATTCATCTGTGAATCCATTAACATTCATTCTCTCATTCATCTACCCGTCCTTGCATGCATCTTTTCTGGGAGCCAGGTCTCCTATATCCTATTCATGAATCTCTATATATATCCACCCTCCCATCCACAACCTCCCACAATTCTATCCATTTATCCATGAGTCAAAACATCAATCGTCTACACATCCTTCCATCCACTTGGAAAGCCAGCATACTATCCATCTCTAATCTAGTCGTGATGCTCTCCACAAGTCCACATACCCAGCTACATAATCACCCATCTAAACACACACCTACCCAGCCCCCTAAGATCCACCTTTTCATCCATCCATCCATTCACCCATCCACCCATCCACCCACTCAGTCTTCCATTTCACCCACCTCACCATTCATCTCTTCCTCTAACTTTTATTAAGTTTTATACTACATGCAAGTATTGGGGGAAATAAAATAAGAAACGGGGGTGGCAGCAGAGTTTACTGGGCCTAGATGTCATAGCTCTGACAGAAGGGACAATATTGCAGAAAAAAATCGCTCCACCTTAAACAGACTTAAATAGAGGTGAAGGGTAAAGAGCAATGCCCATGGGTTGAAAGACCAGGAGAGTAAATACATGACATATGTCCCATTCCTCCTCATCCTGGGACCATGGCAGACAGTACTAATCTATCACAGCAGTTTCCCGCACTCCAAACCCTTTCTGACACAGAGTTCCATGCAGACATCACTGTGGGGTCAGAAGAGGCCCCAGAAATAAAAACATTTGCCAACCTAGGAATTTCTCATCGGCCAGTCCAAATAAACACCCTACTTCTCACAAGATATAGCAAATAAAAGTATGGCACCCAGGATCTCGAAGGTTAGCAGCAGCAGGGTGGACACATTCAGTGTCTCATATTCAAGAGCCAATACTCGAGCACCACGTGGTGTGCAGAAGTCCTGGGCAGGCTCTGCAGGGCACAGTGGGGTGCACTCAAACAGGCTTCCTCAGCCCTGGGGAAGGAAGCTGAGATTCCAGATGTATGGCAGAGTTGGGTGTTGATGTGCAGATGGCAGCTGGGTAACAGTCCCAGCGCTGTAGCCAGATCCTTCCTGGCCGCCTGGCTCTTCAGTGGGAGGAAGGAGTGGGAGGACACAGACATGCATAAAGATGTGGTCAGATAAGTGGGTGCAGACTTAGCAGCGTGCATGTCTTTAAGGGCGAACAGGCACTTCTGAGTAACAACCATGGCGATCAAGCAGGCCCTCCTGCAGCTCTGCCCTGGAGGCTGAAGTTCAGAACAATAAATGTAACCATAACAGATACGTTAATGAGCGCAGGCCCCATGCCAGGTCCTGTCCTAGATACCTCACCAAATTCCTTTTTTATTTATTTACTCTTATTTATTTATTTTATTTATTTATGCTTATTTATTTATGAGTACAAGCTGGGGTACAGGCCAGAGGAATGGGGTGGCAAGAGGTTCACCAGAGACAGAGTGGGGAGCAGAACAGGCAGATCAGAAATACACTGCTGAGGGGAGCAGCGGGCGAGGCAGGAGAGGTCTGCCGCGCCATGTGGGAATCTCCCGGGCTGTGCGTCGAACTCATGTGGCCGCTGCCGACAGCTCCACAGCGCAGCGCTTAACCGCTGCGCCACCAGGGAGGCCCTCTCACCAAATTCTTATAAGGGTGCTGGTATGGTGCCTGTCACACAGAATACATCCTTTATTGGGCAAACCTGCGAAATGGGGACTCGAGGGCAGTCCTCAAGGGCACGTGCAGGCAAGTGCCCACCTGAGGCTGGCGGTCCCGGTCAGAGAGGGGTGCTCTGAGTCCCGCAGACCTGGGCGGGGGGGGGGTGTCTGTCATCCTCATCCTCGCCACAATCCTGCTTCGTGGCTAGGTGATGAGCCCCCATTTTATAGATGGGGAAACTGAGGCTCACAAGAGCGGGGATCGACAGATGAGCTGATACAGCAACAGAATTATAAACTAAAGACGCTGATAGCAGCACTGAGGTTTCTGAAGCTAAGAGTGGGGAGGGGGAGATGGGGATATAGGGACAATGTTGGGGGGACAACGATGACAGGTGATTGATAGATGTGGATGAGAGATGAAAGAGACAGGAAGGTAGATAAACAGGTGAGATACAAAGAATACCTAGAAATAATATGCCAAAAAAAGTAAGAGAGAGAGAAGAGCTAAGACTGGAGCTCAGCATGACGAGGTCCCTGAGTTCATTTTCTTATCTTCTGCTGATTTACCTCATAAATAGGCAGTGGGACCAGGCTTGAACTTTGTCTCTGTGTGACCAATTTTATTTTTTTTAAGATTTATTTATTTATGCATACAAGCTGGGGTGTAGGTCAGAGGTGTGGGGTGGTGAGAGGATTCACCAGAAACAGAGTGGGGAGCACAACAGGCGGATTCACTGAAATATGCTGCCGAGGGGAGCAGCGGGGAGGCAGGAGAGGTCTGCTGCGCCGTGTGGGTCAGCTCCCTGGCTGGGGATCGAACTCATGCTGCAGGGGCCCTGGATAGCTTCATAGTGCTGCGCTTAACCCTTTGCTCCTGTGTGACCAAGGGCAAGAAGCAAACACCTGGGGGGGGGGAGCTGCGGGCTCAGGCCCTGCCCTCCTTGCCCCTCTCCCCTCTCTCGATAGGCTCCACAGCACACAGCCCCCCAAGCTCAAGGCCGTGCTCTCCCACAGCTCCTCGGGGGAAGGTTCTGGGCCCCACAAGCGGTGCTGCCCCTTTCGAGTGCGGTTCGCAGATGAGACCCTCCGGGACACCGCTGCCCGCTACTGGGAGCGCTACTGCGCGGGTGAGCAGAGAGGACGGGTGCCCGGGACCCCGGGAAGTGCCAGCCTGGAGCTGGAAGAGCAGAGCTGTGGCCCTGGCCCTTCAGAGTGTCAGGGTGACCGCCACGGACCAAGCAGAGGGGCCCGGGGCCGGGGCTCCAGGGGGCAGCTGCAGTGGTGGCTGCCCGGGCGCCTCGTGGAACGACTTCTCTACCAGGGGTTCCCACCGGCCTGCATCTGGCCCCACACACAGCCTGCAGGCACGGGAGCAGGTCAGAGGACCAGAAACCGCCTCTCCTCGTACCCTTGAAGGCTGACTTCAGGCCCCGGGTGAACAGGTGCCCAGAATTGCAGTAGATCAAACCTCCCTGCCCCTGCATCCGATCCAGGATCAGGGCAGAAGTTTGTCTCCAAACTATGGGGAAAAGCCCCCCCAATCCAGGACGCTTGCCCGTTCCAGAGGGACCCTGCCCTGACCCCTTAGGGTGTGGAAATGTGGACATAGAAGTTGTGGCTTTGCCCACGTTCTAGTTTGGGGGGGACCCCGAAGCCAGAAGATCAGGTGATGAAGCAGCTGAGAAGCCAGTATGCCCCCAGTCACCCCTAGGGTCCAAGGGAAGAAGGCACCCCCTCCCCAAATGGTTTCACTTGGATGCCAGTTGGCCGGTATGGGAGACACACCCATGGAGAGCAGCCTGTCCTGCACCCCAGGGTCTCCCCTGGGCCGGGGAAGGAGCCAGAATCCTCCCTGGATGCCCACAGATCCTGGGACAGGTGGGCAAATAGCCCTGCTCCCGGAGGCGGGAGAACAGGCTGGCACCAGTAGGAGCACCACGGCTGTGCGGGGGCAGGTGTGGGGTCAGCCTCCCCGCTTGCTCCACGGCCACCAGGGCCCTGCAGGCCAGACCGGGGCTCTGCAGCCAGGCTGCCTGGGTTCGGGGCCCAGCTCGTATTGCAAGCTGCCTCTCAGTCTCCTTATCTGTAAAATGGGTCTGACCGCAGTGCCTGTGCCCTCGGCTGCAGAACCGGATCCTGGGTGGTCTGGGGAGCCCCATCTGCTGCCCCAAGACCCCAAGACCCCCGCAGCGCCCTCAGCAGCTCCCCCTTCTCGCTCTAGGATTCCTTTCTGTCCAGCCTCGGGATGTGCTGGGTCCTAAAGCCAGGGACTTCTGCAGGGCACCAGCCCCTCCCGCCTTCTGCAACAGCACAGAGGTGGACGACTGGACCCGCAGCCTGGCCGTGGGACGAGAGCCAGGGGTGAGGAGAGGTCTTCCCCGC
>PVIJ01014313.1:27409-41414 GCA_004024925.1 Scalopus aquaticus | reverse complement strand
GATCTTTGCACACAATACATCTGATAAAGGACTGATAACAAAAATTTACAAGGAACTCACACAACTCAACAAAAACAAAGCCAATAACCCAATCAAAAAATGGGCAGAAGAGCTCAAAAGACACTTCTCCAAAGAAGAAAAGCAAATGGCCAACAGACACATGAAAAAATGCTCAACATCACTTATAATCAAGGAAATGCAAATCAAAACCACTATGAGATACCACCTCACACCTGTGAGGATGGCACACATTAAAAATGCAGGCAATGACAAATGCTGGAAAGGATGTGGAGAAAAAGGAACTCTTCTACACTGCTGGTGGGAAAGCATTAGTTATTTTTATTAAGTCAATAATATTGTCATTAGTACACTCTTACTGACCAGAGACATATTCTGAAAAATATTTTTTGTTTAATTATTTCTCCAGCTTCTCTCCTTTTCACCAAGTTCCATCTAGTGAGACCTTGTGCCAGTGTAGGGTAAAAGAGAATTGTCAGATATTTCCGCCCTCCCCTCAATGATGGACCGCTGCAGGCCTATATGCATACCCAATGGCAGACATCTGGCGTAGGGTGTGGGCCTGTGTGAGTAGGCGCACCTGAGCCAGATACTGGGCTTAGAAGCAGAAGCAGCAGCAGCGGTGGTGTGGCTTGGTAGGTGTGGCAGTGTGCGGAGGCTTGTGGCAGAGTGTGGCCGAATGCAATAGATTTCGGCGGATATGGCTACGACAAACGGAGCAAGTCTGCTTGGATGCTGAACTGATGCTGAACCTGCTGGGTTTGGGGTGGTTGCACAACAGCCAGCCAGCACAGGGCAGGTTCACTACCGGGGCAGATGTATAGAGTTGCAGAGCCTTCAGTGGATTATTTCAGGCTTTAATGCTCTCTTAGGAACCAGGTGCACAGGCACACCAGGCAGGGAGGCTGGCATACGAGGAGGTAGGCACATGCCTGGCCTGGGGGGGGCTTCAAGGCAGGTAAGCAACCAAATCTCCCAGCCCTCCACGAATCTTTATGCTCTTTCTCTGGCATTCTCTCTCTCCCATCATCTTGTGGTCTGGCTTTTTCTGTAACACATTGCTTGTCCTCTTCTGCTGTAGCTTTTAGCTCAGCCTCTAGGCTCAGGTGTACACAATTACACATGCGCGTGGGAGCATGCACACACACACACCTCCATACTCCAGTTGTCCACAATCAGACACAGGCGGCCTGCACCCATGCTCCCAAGCACCTTCTCTATTAACACAATCAAGGCCGCAGGTGGTAGCCACAGAGGCCAGTGGCATCAAAAGCCTGATTAACTCATTTACCCTACATGAAGGCAGATAAAGTTGAAATATAGAGAAAACATCTTCTCCAAAGACTCTCATGTATAGTTTTTTATGAAAATACTATAAAGAGTCTAAATTCATAAAGAGATCCTATAGGGTAAATGAAGAGGCTCAGACTTTTGTGCCACTGGCCTCTGTGGCTATCACCTGCAGGAGGCCCTTGGGATCATGGGACCATGGGCTTGGGGTGTGCATACCTGACGGTGGACACCTGGGGTATGGTGTGGGCTTACGCAAGTGGGCACACCTGAGCCTGGAGGCTGAGCCTATAAGGGCAGCATCTCAGAGGAGGTGAGATGGTGGCAGAGGATGGAACGGCAGCAGGAGTGGCAAGGGGACAGCAGAACGGCTACTAGGGAAAGAGATCATGAGAAGACACCAGAGAGCCCAAAGAAGAGTAAAGATTTGCTGGGGGCTAGGAGGCCCTGGCGCTCTGGCCCCCCTGCCTGCCCTGCACCTGATTGCCTCACTACAAATGGTGTAGAAAGATCACTAAAAGCCTGAAGAAGTCACTGAGGGCTCCAGGACTCTCCTTTGCCCGCTCAGCCCTACTGCCTGCGCACTACAGATCCTCATTATGAATTTATTCCTTGATGTGGCTGTTTAGAATCTCAATAACAACACACAATTTTCCCCAGGTAGTAAATTGGTTGTGATGAAAACAGTTCTTTTCTTGAGGGAAGAAATTTGGGAGTGTAGGAGTATGACTTCTCAACATTGTCCTCATGAGGAGAACACAGGCTTTGGTTTGGTAGACGGGCGTTCACCCAGCTTCACCTGTGCTTGATGCACCGCTGAAGCAGTATTTGTTTTTCAGGTGTTCTCATCTGTAAAATTTGGACAGCTTCACCTGCCTCTTAACCTACTCTTCTTCACTGAGTAGGTAAGACCTTCCTTTCCCGAATTGCTTTTAAAATGGGAGAAGTCCTGTCATATAGGGCATTGAGCTGGGATACTGTAGTCATTACCTGTTCTAGCATTCTGTGTGACAGGAGCTAAAGCCAGCATTGTTGCTCAATTCCTTTGCTTGCTACTTACCCAGTCCTGCCTAGACCTCCCTATATCCACGCAGCCAAGTCCAGCTGAGAAAATGCCAGCTGAAAAAAGCCTTCAGCAGCTCTGGGTTTTTTTCCTGTTGTTTGTACTTTGATCATCCCAAAAAGACTTTTGCTATTTATAAAGTGCTCTATTAAGAATAAGAAATCACATGCATGTCAGGAGTGTCAGTGTTGAAACTGCGAGCTGGTCTCAGGTGCTGGCTCTGACAGTGCTGAGGGAGATGCAGGCACCTGGTAGAATCCGGCTGCCACCCCATACCTGGTGGTGAAGCTTATGCAGTTCTTTGCAAACTGTTTTAGAAATTCTTTGTGATAGGTGTTGTCACATTTTAATTACCACTAAGCTTGCTTGGCAACGTAAACTTTCCTGGCGGCATGTGGAAAAAAAAAAATTTGTGTGAGCTGAAAGGTAGACTGGTGACTTAATTTCTCCTGTTCAAAGAAACTCTGGTGCCAAGGGGAAGGGATCCGTCAGCCTCCCACAGTGGGCCCTGTTACATGAAGACAGTCGTCACTCCACTGTAGCCACACACCAGAAATTCAAGGTGATGATGAGAACAAAGGGCTCTCTTCAAGTAGAATCAGGAAACTTTTCAAGAGAAGAAGTAAAGTAGTTTGAGATTAGATCCTTGGTTGTAAAGGTACCCCAGAGAAAACCATGGTGTCCACCAAATCCCTTTCCCCAGCCTTGGTTGCTAGCATAAGACCTGCTTTCTTGCTTTACATCCTCCTCTTGCCAGCATGCATGTGCTACCTTCACCTCCTCACTCATCAGGGGCTGTCTGGTCTTCTAGATAGTGGGGGAGCTTTGTCATTTGCCTGCACAAATTGTAACCAGGGACTGAAACCAAAGGCTGTTACAGGTGATGACCCCTGGAGTGTGGCGTAGGTGAGGGGGAATAGCCCAGGTGAAATACGAAGTATTGGTGGGGGTGGAGACTCTGCTAAGAAATATAAGGGCCTGCAGAAGCAGCCCCCAGGATTCAGCATTCAGGATTTCACCATTTTTGGATATTAAGTGATTCTGGGGTCAGCCATTCCTGTCCCCAACAAGCTGATCTTCCAGAAAGCTATGGCGGTCCTCGGAGGTATGTGGAGAGGCTTCCAGCAGCCAAACTTAGAGAAGAAAAGTTCAGAGGCTTTGCAGGTAGCCAAGCGACTGAAACTGTTCCCAGCTTTGCTGCTCTTACAGCCTGGAAAGGAAGGCAAACAACCAGAGCTGGGCACCTTGCTGAGCTGAGTGTGGGTCACTTGTCAGGTGGTTCCGCTGCTGTTTCCAATGTTGCTCTCAGTAGCTCTGGCGAGCATCTCCATTGTATATTCTGATATCTTAGGGGATGGGATTCTGACTTAATGTATGGCTGCCATGTGCTTCGTGCCCTCAGTAATCCTACTTATTTGTGTTTTCTCCTGCTTTTTCTTTGTGAGACTGGCTCAGGTTTATCTTTTTTGTTTATTTTTTCAAAGATCCAACTTTTGGTTTTGTTGTTCTTTTGGATTTTTTTTTAAATATATTTTTATTGTTTTTAATTTCTATTTCACTTATTTCTGCTTTGAGTTTTATTATTTCCTTCTACTGTTTTTTTTTTGTTGTTATTGCTCTTTTTCTAGTTCTTTGAGATGGGAAATTAGGTTGTTTCTTTGATTT
The DNA here is from genome assembly GCA_004024925.1 of Scalopus aquaticus. Classification (NCBI taxonomy): domain Eukaryota; kingdom Metazoa; phylum Chordata; class Mammalia; order Eulipotyphla; family Talpidae; genus Scalopus; species Scalopus aquaticus. Next base: position 37,378 of record PVIJ01014313.1, on the reverse strand, counting down.
CTTTCTTGTTTTTTGATGTGAGCCTGTATTGCTATATACTTTCTTGTTCTTACTGCTTTTGCTGTGTCTCATATATTCTCAAAAGGTGTGTCCTCATTGTTGTTCGACTAAAAATATTTTTTTTAATTTCTTCATTGATGGCGTCTTTAATACAATGGTCTTCCTGTAGTGGGTGTTTCAATCTCCATGAAGTGGGAAGCCTCCTTGCTTTCTTTTCATGACTTATTTCCAGTTTGATTCCTTCATGATCAGAGAAGTAAGTTGGAATAATTTTGATCTTAATGTATCTCTTTTTGTTTGTCTTGTAGCCCAACATCTGATCGATTCTGTAGAATGATCCATGTGCACTGTAGAAAAATGTGTACTCAGATTTTGGGTGGTGCAGTGTCCTATGGATGTGTGTTAAACCCATGAGGTCTAGGTCCTTATTTAGGGCTCTGGTGTCCCTGTGTATTTTTTGTCCCATTGATCTGTCCATTGGTGAGAGTGGGGTGTTGCAATCTACTACATATGTATTTTCTCTGTTTTCCAAGATGATAATAAATGTCTGATAATTTTTGGTGCTCCTTCATTTGTTGAGTATATGTTGATGAATTGTTATATCTTCCTGATATAACATTTGCTTGTAGAATTGTTTTCCAACCTTTTACTTTCAGTCTTTGTTAATCTTTTGTAGTTAAATATGTTTCCTGGAGACAGCAGAAGGTTGGATTTTGTTTTTTAATCCAGTCTGCTTCTCTGTGTCTTTTTATTGATGAGTTGAGTCCATTTACATTTACTGTTAATATTGATACATTTGCATCTGTATTTGCCATTTTGTCTTTTCGTGATTCTGTTCCTTACCTTTCACTGTTCTTGCTATTCATTCTTCTGCTGGTTTTGGCTTTAAGGCTTCTTGCAATATTTTTTGGAGTGGTGGTTTAGTACTAATGAATTTCTGGAGATTTTGTTTGTCTGAGAACATCCTTACTTTTCTTTCTTAGTGGAAGGAAAGCTTTGTGGGATAAAGTATTCTTGGTTGGCATTTGCTGTCTTGAAGTTTGTTGAATATGTCACTCCATTCTCTTCTTGTCCATAGTGTTTCTTCAAAGAAGTCTGATGTCAGCCTGATTGGTTTTCCTTTCTAGGTTACCTGTTTCCTCCCCTTCGTCAGCTTCTTTATTTTTTCCTTGTCTTGCACTCTTGGAAACTTTACTATTATGTGTCTTGCTGTAATGCTCCTTTCATTGTGGTGATTTGGTCTTCTTCTAGCTTCTGGTACATCTATTTTAATTTCCTTCTTCGTGATTGGCAAGTTCTCTTCGATTATCTCCTTGAATAGTTTCTCGGTTCCTTTGTCTCTCTCTTCACGTTCTGGGATTCCTATATCTCTTATAGTTCCTTTTTTCAGTGTCAGATAATTCTCAAAGTGTTTCTTCATTTTTTTCCCTGTCTTATTGGGTTCTTTTTATATCTGTATCTTTGAGAGTACTGATTTGTTCTTCCATTTCATCAAATCTGTTTTCTTTACTTTTCCCAGTGTTCTTGAGCCCCTCCATTAATCTTTTAATATCCTGTGTTTCCTTCATTTTCTTCTTTACTCAATTTCATTCTTCAGTTCATTAATTATATTTCTCATATCATTTTTCCCTTTTTGTTGTCTTTTTTTTAAAAGATGTATTTATTTATGCATACAAGCTGGGGTGCAGGCCAGAGGTGTGGGGTGGTGAGATGGTTCACCAGAGACAGAGTGAGGAACAGAACAGGCAGATCAATGGAAATAACACTGCTGAGGGGAGCAGCAGGCGAGGCAGGAGAGGTCTGCTGTGCCATGTGGGAATCTCCCCGACTGGGCATTGAATTCACACCGCAGCTGCTGACAGCTCCACAGCACTGTGCTTAACCCATTGTGCCACCAGGGAGGCCCCTGTCTTTTGTTTTTAAATCATGGAGATTCTAAATTCTCTATCTGGCAGGCACAGAAGTTCTTCCACGTCACTGTTGTTCAGTTCTGGGGGCTGGTTTTCTTTATGTGGTGTGTCCTTCCCCAGAGGGCTTGCTTGGCTATTTGTATTTTTCCTTCTCCTTATTGTTTGTTTTCAGATTTGTTCTATACTGGGCCACTGGGTCATTGACACTGGCAGTATCCCTTTGGAGTGCTCCTACTGGGATGTCAGGGACGGGTGGCCAGACTGAGTCTGGTGCTGTCACGCCATACTTCACAAGGATGGTGATGCTGTGGGTGAGTTGATGGGCACTATTTGTGAACATCACAAGCATCTGTATGCTACTAGTCTCTTCCTGTACATTCATGACTTAACCTACAATGCCAGGTGTGGTCTGTGCAGGTGATAGGGGTTCACACACACTCTAACACGTGTGGGGGCCAAAAGGCACTCTCCCAAGTGGTTGCTGCTCCCTGTGGAGACTCGGCCTTCCCTCTGCCTTTCTGGCTTTACTCACTGTTCTAGATGGGATTCACAGGTGCATGGGGGGCAGGGGGGTTGCAAGCGTCCCACACCCATGTGCTGGCCAGAGGGCACTGCTCACCTCTGTTTTCTGTAGCCTCCCTCTGCCTTTACTTGGTTCCAGAAAGGGTGCTCGGGGTCACTGGCCTCCAACAGCCCTGTGATACAGCAGGTGCTTCCCTGGGACTGGCTGCCCAGTTTTGTTTGTGGGGCCCTCCCTCAGCCTTTACTCAGTTCCAGAAGGGGTGCTGGGTGGATCACTGGCCTTCAACAGCCCTGGGACCCAATGTTCACCTTGATGGTGGAGCCCTCCCTCTGCCAGTTGTGAAAGGGGGCCTCGGGGTTTCTGGTCTCCAACAGCCTTGTAGTCTGGGCCTGTGCTTTCCCAGTACCAACTGCTCACCTTTGTTAGCAAGGCCCTCCCTCTGCCTTCAGCCAGTTTCAGAAGGGGTGCAGGGTCGGCCTCCAACAGCCCTGTAGGTAGACCCATACTTTCCTGGGACCCATTGTTCACCTTGATGGTGGAGTCCTCCCTCTGAGTTTATCTTCTTTGATCACTGAATAGTATTCCTTTGTATACACATATCACATCTCTTGAGCCATTCATGTGTTTTGGGGACTAGGTTGTTTACATATGGGAAAGATGGCCATTTTGATAATGTTGATTCTTTAACCCATGAGCAGGGAATATCATTCCATTCCTTTGTGTCCTTTTCTTCTTTTAATAGTGTCTTATAGTTCTTGTATAATTACTTCACTTCCTTCCTATAATTTCTTCCTCTTCTAAGTCATTGTTTGCATATGGGAAGGAAATTCATTTTGTGTACTGGTTTTGTAATCTGCCACTTTGCTGAACTAGTTTATTATTTTAATTAGTTTTTCAATGAATTCTCATGCTTCTTGTGTATTATCATGTCATTTGCAAATGATGGAAACTTAACTTCTTCTATATCAATTTGGATTATTTTTGTTTTCTCTTGCTTAATTGCTCTAGCTAGGACTTCTAATTCTATGTTGAATGGTAGTAGTGAGAGTGGACATCATTGTCTTGTACCAGATCTTAGTGGAAAAACTTCCCAGTTTTTCACCACTGAGAACGTTAGCTGTAGGTTTGTTGTAGATAGCTTTTATTATGTTAAAAAAAAAAGTTCTGTTTATCCCCAGTTTTGCGGGTTTCATCATAAATGGGTGTTGAATCTTATCAAATACTTTCTTGTCTTCTATTGACAAAATCATATTGTTTTTATCTTTCTTTTTGTTGAAGTGGTGAATTACGTTGGTCCTGGTGCATAACCCCTCTAGTGTGTTGTTGGAATCAGCTGGCTAAGATTTTAATTCTTTACTGCTTGTTGTACTGTGTCCAAAATATTATTTCACGTATTTTTACCTGGTTTTATAGTTGATTATAATGATAGGGTAATCAGGTATTCCTTTATATGATGAAATTAAAACACACTCTGTTTTCACAGTGTAAATTAATTGATACTATTTGTTAACATGATTTAGACCTGTGAAATGAATGTATTGCCTATCAACCATTTTAGGGCCATGTGTTTATGGGTTTAAATTTGCAATAAGAATTAGAACGAAACTTTAACTAGAATTTCTAGGAAATAGTTCTGACATTTACTCTGGCTCTGGCTGCAATAATTGACTCAGGGCTGATTACATGGCCACTCCTGTGTGGCCTCAGAGACTTTTGTAGAGCACAGGGATGAAAGCAGAGCAGAAGACGACTTCAAAATAGAAAAAAAAAATATTTGGAGAAAGTCCATACATATTAAGGAGACAAACAAAACATATTCACTGCCCGTGGTGAAGGGGCATAGTTAATGGGAATTAGTATGGCAAGTTTCTTGTCTTCTCTAAGTCTCACTTTTCTCATTTGCAAGGTAATAAGAGCAATATATTAATTCCTAATGTTTCAAACTCCTATTTTTCAGAGTTGGAGTCCACAAAATCTATGACTTTCCTCTGCACTCTTGAGATTGTAATACAGACACAAGCTATGTATTGGACTTTCCTACTGCTATTAAAAACCCTCTCAATTTTAAGAAACAAAACAAAATAGGATCTTTCTCTCCCTGTTCACTGCTTTTCATTTATTATGATCATCTTTGCTTCAGAGGCATAATGGCCTCCCACTTCAGCATCTTGCATATCTACTTTGAGAATGCCCATTCTTTATCTCTTTGTCTTTTTCACTAGGGTCGGATTTCAGTATAAGTGCCATTAAATATTCCTTGAAGTCCATTACTGGCTATGGAATATCCCTATGTAACTTTAATTGTTTCCTGAGTGTGTTTAATAATATTTGCAGCTATTAGATTTAATGTTGGCACAATTTGCTAGACTCTAAGCTCCATGAGGAAAGGAATCTGTGTTCACAGCAGTGTAATCAGGACCTCACAGAGTATGTATGTCCATCCTGGATGCTTGGTGCATATTTTACTCCTGGATGGTTTACTGAAGTAGCAAACTTGTAGCATACTCAATGGTGATATACACACGCACTGCTCCACGTTCCAGCAGCACCACTTAATAGCTGCATAGCTTGGGTGAATTATGTGGCTTCTCTATACAGTGTATATAGTGTAAATACTCATGTGTAAAGTAGGATAATAAAGACATCCCTACCGGATCACAGTAGGTATTAAGTTAGTGTCTATGCCATGATAACAGTGCCTGCCTGCTATGAGCTGTAATCAGATAATTTTGGCCATTGAAGTTTGCCATGCAATGTGGACAGTGAGAGTTTAAAGAAACCCTGCTGGCCTCTAGCCTCTTGTGCTCTGGATTTATATTTCATAAACTGAGGACCCAAGTGACAACATGACATGATATGCGCAGGTCTCTCAACTCAGTGGATCTAGAATACCAAACCTCTTTATTTAACCTTCATACTTTTATTTTCATTCCCACACATCTGACACTGAGCTGGGGCCACAAACTAGTCTCTATCTTCAGGCTGAAATGATAGGCAGGCAGGTAATGTGCCCTCTCCTCTCTACCTATTCTTGTCATGAAGTAAGCCAATAAAGCCTCTTGTCCTCAGGGATGCCTGGACCCTGCCCAATGGCTAATTCCCTTTACTTTATAATCTCTTCCAGTTACTTCCAATCATATTTCAAATATAAAAGTATTTGCATTTATAGACTTTTCCAATGTGCCACAATGTGCATGTCTTAAAGATGGATTTTCATAATGCAGTGATCAGTTACATACACCTTAAGATTCATGTCATTGCTCAGGCCATTACTGGGTAGTGAGTGTTAATATAAATCCACTTTGGAGGTAGATACAAATACAGGTTACAGAATGTCCAAGTGTAATTTGATTTTGAAGGTGATTTTTTTTTTACTATTATAAATAATGAAGGATGCTGAATGATGCCACATATTCAGTTAGATAGGTAAATTCCCAAAGGCTATGATTTTCGAAGGCTGCCTTTATCTGTTGTCTGCTGGGAGTGAGAGTTAACTGGAATATTTAAAAATTTTTTATTCAATTTTTTCTTTCCTATTGCTGCCTCTTTCCAACCCTCCTTTATTGTGCCTACCCTGCAATCAATTCTACAACCCATAAAATTCAATGTTCAACAGAGTGCCATGTTCTTGGATTATTTTCTGTTCATAAGGAACTTAGTTCAGGGAGAAGGAACGTAAGAAAGTATCCATAGAATAGGAGATGTAAACAATGCAGGCAAAAAATGGGCAGAAGAACTAAAAAGACACTTCTCCAAAGAGGAAGGACAGGTATATGAAAAAATGTTCAACAGCACTTGTAACCAGGGAAATGCAAATCAAAACCACAATGAAATACCACTTTACATCAGTGATAATGACACACATTAAAAAAACAAGCAACAGTCAGAAGAAGAAAGAAAATATCAGATAGTTTCACTTATAGGAGGAATATAGGTGATTCAAATAAGGGATCAGGGAAAAAAAACTAACAATAAATATATAAATAAATAAATCACAACAAAGCAAAACAAAAATAAACTGACATATATAAACCAGAGACATTCTGCAGGGGAGGAGGAGGGCGAGGGACCAAAACAAGGACAGGAAGAGCACAAAGGACTATGGTGATGGTGCATGGGTGAATTGGTGGTGGAAATTCTAGAGAGATTATATCTGAGAAAAGAAAGAAAACATTATACAAAAATGAGCAATTATGTTAAATATATATATATGTATATATATATATATATATATATATATATATACATATTAAATAAATAAATAACAGGCAATGACAAATGTTGGTGAGGGTGTGGAGAAAAAGGAACTCTCCTACATGGCTGGTGGTAATGCAAACTGTCCAATCACTATGGAAAGCTGTGTGGAGGTCCCTCAAACTACCAAAAACCGAGCTACCATATGACCCAGCAATTCTAAGGAATGTACCCAAAAGACACAAAAACATCAATTCAGAAAGATACCTGCACCCCTATGTTTATGGCAGCACTATTTATAATAGCTAAGACATGGTGTTATAGTGAATGAGATAGTGCAAACCCTCACCCCCACTTCAAGGCAGCCTGAGTCAGCAAGAGGACAAACACGCCTTCCGCCCAGCCTTTTATGCAAGGTTGTTCTCTTCCCTAGCTCCAGATAAGACCCAGTTTCTGGCTACGTGGCATGACTGCTCTGTTCTGTTTCTGTAACATAGTTTGCTTGCTTGCCTTTTACGGACTTAGCTGTACTGTAAGAGCACCGAGGGGCAGGTATAAAACCCCTACTGACCCCTGCTTCAGGGCTGTACTTCTGCAGATGGGGCTTCAGGCCAGCTGCTAGTGTATCCCCAGCACTGGGAAATTAATAAAGGCCTTTGTCTGACTGCTCCTCTGCCTCATAATTATTGGGCCGCACTATAACATTTGGGGGCTTGTCCGGGATCCGAGGCTAGGGCCTGGTCCCTCGGTACTGATCAACCCGAGGTAAGTTTGTAAGTTTGGGTTCCAGAACCTCTTGTCTTGGTCTGTGGACTGTGGGAAAGCTGGATGCACCATTACTTTCTGAGTCCTGGGTGGAGAGGAGACTCCTCAGCACCCTCTTGGTAACTTGGTAATTGGTTTATTTGGCCAGAATCTATTGTTGTCTGTCTTTGTGTTGGTTTTTGTCTTTTATGTGCCACTGTCTTGGCTATAGAGTACTATTCAGTAAGGTACCTTGCTTTAATTTACATTTGTATAGGTCTGTTAACATTGGCTTTTCTTATTAGTTTTTTGTTTTGTTTCTTCAATACTGAATGCACAACTCTTCCTCCCTCCCTCAGATGCCTCTCCAATATACGCTTGATCATTTCCAGAAATTCAAAAGGAAGGGGGAAGAATTGAGAGTGAATGTGATAACCTCTGAATAACTGTTTTTGAGTGGTGTAAGTGTGTCCCCTTTCCCTTGCTTAACCTTTGCTTTGACTGAGACAAAAGACAAAATGCTGACAAAAGTAAAATGGAGTGGAGACCACCACCCTGGCTGGCACATGGGGGGGACTCCCATTATTCTCAGTAAGCAGCTGCCCGGAACTATGCTCCGGTACTGGGATCATTGGTAGGTCTGACACCACCCAGCTGTGGGGGATAGGTTTCTCCTTTCCATCTTGATATAGTCTTCTGATCTATTCCATAAATAGAAATTTCTAATTTTGCTTGCTTTCCACCTTTAAGATCTGTTTAGTCTGTTTAAGGTAAAAACTGCTAAGTTACTTTGGACTTGATAGCAAGCTATACAGGTGCTTTGTAGTTGAGTAATGACTTCTAAATTGCTTATTGGACCTGTAAAAGTTTAGTTTCTTATTAAAAACTAATCAATATGATAAAAACTGTAAAAGAAGATCTTAATCTACCTCTTCTCCTGTCCTGCCCATGCATGGTCCCTGGAGAAAAAAAAATGTGTCTTTTGTCTTAAAAATGTGTGTGGTGGGGCCTCCCCGGTGGCGCAGCGGTTGAGCGCTGCGCTGTGGAGCTGTCGGCAGCGGCGACGCAAGTTCGACGCCTGGCCGGGGAGAATCCCACATGGTGCGGCAGACCTCTCCTGCCTCGCCCGCTGCTCCCCTCAGCAGTGTACTTCTGATCTGCCTGTTCTGCTCCCCACTCTGTCTCTGGTGAACCCTCTTGCCGCCCCACGCCTCTGGCCTGTACCCCAGCTTGTATGTAAAAAAAAAAAAAAAAAAATGTGCGTGGCCTCAGCAGAGCAGAAACAATGTAAAGCCAAAGGATAATTACTTAAAAATACATACTCAAAATGTTTCCTTATCTAAAAAGTTAGTACAAACTGCTTAACTTTAAAATTGTTGTGGTCTTGTACCCTAGGTTTTAAGTAATGGTAAAATTGGGTACTTTTCTATGTAAAGAATTTAGCTTCTAGCTTATTAAAAACCCCCTTGATATAAAAAGAATACTAAAAACTTGGCTAAGTGGACGTGTCAAATTTAAACTAAAACCTAAGTTAATGTCAAAGAGTCACTCTTAAAGGTACAGATTTAAGACATGTTTAACCTAAAGGAGTTACTAAAGAACTGAAATTTACTAAATTGAACTTTCTCAGTGTCTTCACAAATATTGATGAAATAGCTAGCTCTTAAAATTAATACACGTGGCCAAAAATTTTAAATGAAAAAATTAAGAGATCTCTGTGTCTGTCCTTGCCTGTTACCTCCAGAAGATTCATTAATTATAAATGGCGTCTATACAAAAGCCTAAATTTTGAGATTGTGAACTAAACTTGTGTTAAACAAAAATTAATTAAAAATTTAATGGTTTAAAGCATACAGTATTAATATTTTACTCTGTTTAAATGTGTGTATTTAAAAGGAAGTTCATGCCATTCAGAAAAGAGTAGTAATTAACCTGGTCTATGTTAACAAACTTGCTTCTAAGGTTTTTATTTATTTATTTATTTATTTATTTATTTATTTATTTTTTATTGTTATTTATGTCTTTTACATTTTGTATTCCCCTTGGGCAGCCCACCACCAACTCACCCGTGATCCATCTCCATGGTCCCCTGTATTCTCCTCTCTTCTATTTTGTGCCCTTAACCTCCCCTCCCCTCCGCCCCCCCCACCTCTGAGTGTCTCTCTCCCACCCAGCCTCCCTATAGTCCTGTTATAAGTGAAACCATTCGATATTTTTCTTTTTCTTTCTGGCTTATTTCACTGAGTATGATTCCCTCTAATTCCATTCATGTCGCTGCAAATTGCATGTGTTTATCTTCTTTCCATGCTGAATAGTACTCCATTGTGTATATGTACCACATCTTCTGGATCCAATCATCTATTTTTGGACATCTGGGTTGCTTCCATACCTTTGCTATAGTGAATAGTGCCGCAGTGAACATACGGGTGCATGTATCCTTTTGGATTAGTGTTTTTGTGTCCTTTGGGTAAATTCCCAAAAGTGGTATTGCTGGGTCGTATGGGAGCTCCATGTTTAGCAGTTTGAGGAATCGCCATACAGCTTTCCATAGTGGTTGGACCAGTTCACATTCCCACCAGCAGTGTAGAAGAGTTCCTT
>PVIJ01014313.1:0-27309 GCA_004024925.1 Scalopus aquaticus | reverse complement strand
TCCAGCAATCCCACTTTTGGGAATTTACCCAAAGGATACAAAAACACTAATCCGAAAGGATACATGCACCCATATGTTCATTGCGGCACTGTTCACAATAGCAAAGGTATGGAAACAACCCAGATGTCCAAAATTAGATGACTGGATCAAGAAGATGTGATACATATACACAATGGAATACTATTCAGCATGGAAAGAAGATAAACACATGCAATTTGCAGCGACATGGATGGAATTAGAAGGGATCATACTCGGTGAAATAAGCCAGAAAGAAAGAGAAAAATATCGAATGGTTTCACTTATAACAGGACTATAGGGAGGCCGGGGGGGAGAGAGACAATCAGTGAGGGGGGGGGAGGGAGGCGGAGGGAGGGAAGGAAAAGGGCACAAAATGGAATAGAAAAGAACACAAGGGACCATGAAGATGGATCACGGGTGAATTGGTGGTGGGCTACCCAAGGGGAATACAAAATGTAAAAGACATAAATAACAATAAAAATACATATTTATAAAAAAAATTAATAAATGTATCTCTTTATTTATTTATTTTAAAGATTCATTTATTTATGCATGCAAGAGCTGGGGTGCAGGCCAGAGGTGTGGGGTGGTGAGAGGATGCACCACAGACAGAGTGGGGAGCAGAACAGGCAGATCTACTGAAGTACACTGCTGAGGGGAGCAGCAGGCCAGGCAGGAGAGGTCTGCTGCCCAACTCATGGGAAGCTCCCTGGCCAGGGATCGAACTAGTGCTGCAGTGGCTGCCCATAGCTTCATTGTGTTGAGACTTAACCCCTGTGCCACCAGGGAGGCCCTAAATGTATCTCTTTAAACTTCAAGGCTAATTCCAACAGCCTGACACTTGCGGAGAAAATTTCCACTTATCCTCTACCATAGTTTTCACCCTTTTGCAAACTTCAATCCTATTTTCTAGCATTCTTCTTTCCAGATTGCAAGGATTTTAACCTTTTTAGTCTATTTTATAGGGTGACTCAAACTCACTGCCAGGATCTCAAAAAGTCAACTACTTGTCCACTCACAACTTGGTTCATCTATCTTTTCTTAGTGACAACTCCTGGCTTAGCACTGAGAACTGAGTGCCGGCACAAAGGTAAACATTTCTTGACCAGATCCTCCTTCCAGTCACTAATTCAAAAATACTAAACAGGGCCTCCCTGGTGGCGCAGCGGTTAAACGCTGCACTGTGGAGCTGTCGGCAGCAGCGATGTGAGTTCTATGCCCAGCCAGGGACATTCCCACATGGCACAGCAGACCTCTCCTGCCTCACCCACTGCTCCCCTCAGCAGTGTGTTTCTGTCGATCTGCCTGTTCTGCTCCCTACTCTGTCTCTGGTGAACCCTCTTGCCACCCCCACCTCTGGCCTGTACCCCAGCTTGTATGCAAAAATAAATAAATCTTAAAAAAAAAAAAACAACCACTAAACAGAGTCATCCCCAGGGCCAATGTCTGGAAATTCCATTCTTTATACTTTCGTGTTCAGTTTCCTGTCACTATGACAATGCTTTGATGCCTCTACAGAGGCTGGGCGCTTTGCCTATTCACTCACATTTCCCAAGCCCCAGGAGCCCGGCCTGGCACACAGCAGGTATCTAACAGAGGAAGAGATTTAAGACACATCCTAGTGACCTGGGTCCTTAAACAGCCACAGGAAAGGAGCCCTGGCAAAGACACTTCTTAACACTAAAAAGTTAGATACACCACTTACATCACATACATGTATTTACTGCTCAAAGAAGTCTGAAATTAATGCAATTATAGAGAAAACATACAGCATATCACTGATAAGTTAGGTTTATTGCTTTAAATACATACAACCCTTCATAGAATTAAATATAATCCAGCTCTTGAGAGATCTCCTGGGGGCTTTCGAAACCCTTCTCCATGAGTCAAGTCAGACTGTAGCGGCGCCATTGTCACCTCAGCTCTGTAAGTCAGGTGTGAACATCCAGGCACTTAATACTCTTAACCCTCTTAACTTAATGTTTCTTTTTTCTTTTTTAAAGATTTATTTATTTATTTATGCATACAGACTGGGGTGCAGGCCAGAGATGTGGGGCGGTGAGAGGGTTCACCAGAGACAGAGTGAGGAGCAGAACAGGCAGATCAACCTAAATACACTGCTGAGGGGAGCAGCGGGCGAGGCAGGAGAGGTCTGCCGCGCCATGTGGGAATCTCCCCTGCTGGGCATCGAACTAGCACGGCAGCAGCCACTGACAGCTCCACAGCGCTGCATTTAACCCGCTGTGCCACCAGGGAGGCCCATAACCTAGTATTTCTGAGATGATTAGCTTCAAAGACAACTAAGGAACTAGAATCTTTTATAACAGTCCTCAGAAAAGATCAAAACCAAAGTCACCAAGTTTCCCTTTCTAGGATTCACATTAACCATGAATCGACCGTTAACACTCCAGTTTTTCATCTCCTTTTACTGTATGGCAAGCATTCCAAGATTTTTTTTCTGGCTAATTTCTAGTTTGTACTACACCTGATATATTTTGTGTTTCTGAGAGGAAGGGGAATTAGAAACAAAGACTAGATTATAATAACCAAGAACTACAGCTCCAGCTCATGAAGAACTAGAACAAGGAAATGGAAGCCACCAGGAGCCAGGCCGCTCTGGGGTCTCCCCACGCGCCTGGCACTTCCTTCCTCCAGAACAGCCCCGCCCTTTTGTACACACATGGTCACGTGTGGCTGTTCTCGCTCAAAAAGAGCCTCAAGAATCTCTGCTACCCTTTGTGAATAATCTCACTTCCCCTAAAGTATAAACTCTCTAACATTATGTATTAGGATTCCTATTCCCAGGCCTGATCTGTTTGATCTTGGTGCAAAACTAACTCGTAATCCAGTAAGACCTTTTAAAATAGTTTCATCTTACCTGGAATCCAGCCAGTACATAAATGATACCTAACCCACCTGGTAGATGAAGAGAAAGGGGAGAAAGGAGAGGAGAAGGGGGAGGGCCACAGTGAGAAACCTAACCGTGCAGTCACAAGAGTTCAGAGTTATAGAGAGAATCTGACTCCCAGTGTCAGGGGGTAAACAACAGTAGTTAAGAGACAGAATTTTTAAAAAGCACACTAGAATGTAGATTCTAAAATGGTACCAGAAGATGCAGTAGATATAGCTACGGCAGAGTCCAGGACTAGGTGGACTAAAGAGCCTCCTCACTCATTCCATGGCCTAGTCATGAGCTGTTCTGCCCCTCACTGTTGAGTAGGCCTCAGTGCCCAAGCAGACTCCCGTCTCCTGACTCCAAGGCCAGCGGCCTCCTCTGTCAAACCAGAATCTTTCATTCCTTGTGCACGAATTATCACAAGACGGAGCCTTACCGAGGGGCATAATGGAGAGGTATTTGCCTCGGAACTTGCTGGTGATTTTGATCTCCTGACGCAACGTCCAGCCATTTTTGGACTCAGCGTGGTGCGCGGCAGCAGGGGGATGGTGACTCACCTTGAAGAGACCAGTGTTCAAAGGAAGGAGGAGGAAAGCGGGGAAGGAAACTGCCCGTTATTTGGTGACACACACCCCAAATTCACACTTAATATTTTTACACCCACAACATAGGGAAAACCACAGCCCCCCGGTGGCCAGGTCCTGCAGGAAACATGGCAGCCTGGGACGACGGTGAGCGGATTCCCACAAAGTGAACACCCAAGAGGATGGGCAAAAACTCAGCCCTTTCTTCAAAAAGGAGATGTGCTAACAGCCCCGAGGCGCCTTTACCTGCTCACAGAGGGACCGGTACCCACTCTCCTCTAGTCGGTCCAGCTCGAAAGTCTCCCCGAGGAGTGGGTTGAATGGCTTGCTGGTACGGAAGACGGTGGTGGAGTAGGAGGAGACGGTGAAAGCCGCGACGTAGCAGAGCTGTTCTAGAGAGTTCTCACATTTTGCAGCTCTGTCTAACAGCTCATGGTATTCCAGATCTTCAGTGAGGCGCTGAAGCATGGATAAGGGCTCGTTAAAGTTCACCTGTCAGGAAGAGAAGAGATATAAAAACTTTGCCCACACATCTGTAAGAGACTGGTTTACTTTGCCTGTGGAGAAACAGAGAGCAAAATGTCAAAACAATCAAGCAAAACACTGGGAAGAGATGAGGCCTTTGTCAGTAGAGCGAAGCAGCATACAAGGCTCTCTCCCTGGTCAGCTGTCTGTATGGGGGTGGGGGGAGCAGGCAGACATCACCCTCCGCATCGCTGACTGACTGTCAGCCTTTGAGATGGAACCACGTCACTCATCTCTTCTGCTCACCAGCGCCTGTCCACAATGCCTGGTCCAAGGAGACCATCGTTCATAGGTATTGAAACAGATGAATAAAAGAAGAAGTGTAATTTAGCACAAGTATGTCCACAGAGGAAGTTAAGTGTTTAAAATCCTTAAGAGAGGAAAAGAAAGGATGGTAAATTTTTTTTTTTTTTTTATAAATAAGTTTTTTATTTATACATACAAGCTGGGGTACAGGCCAGAGGCGTGGGGCGGCGAGAGGGTTCACCAGAGACAGAGCGGGGAGCAGAACAGGCAGATCAGAAATACACTGCTGAGGGGAGCAGCGGGCGAGGCAGGAGAGGTCTGCCGCACCATGTGAGATTCTCCCTGGCCGGGCGTTGAACTTGTGTCGCCGCTGCCGACAGCTCCACAGCACAGCGCTTAACCGCTGCGCCACCAGGGAGGCCCCAGGATGGTAAATTTTAAGTTGGGGTGTGTCCTGACTAGTGAAAAGATTACATTACAAAAGATCACCTCCACTCCTGAGCGGAGGATGACTCAGTCTCTGCTCTGCTCCCCACCAGGTGGGACTGCGCCCTCTTCTCAGAGGCTGGACAGCGCTTTCTGGAGCTGGAGCGCCCACCGCTGGGGCTGTATTTCTACCTCCCAGGCTGCGGAGCCCACTGAGGGCGTTCAACCACTGGACAAAGCAAGTGTGTGGCTGGGGCTTCCATGGGGGCGAGTTTATTCATTCGTTCATTCACTTATTCATTCCACAAACACACTCTGAGCCCTCACGCGCCCCAGATCCACGCTTGCCGCTGGGTACAGAGAAGGAAGCAAGAGGCACCTCATCCCCCATTCCTCGCCACCTCCAGACAAAGAGTCCATCTCTAAATTGACTACTTGGTGACTTACGTGACTTAAAGTGACTTGACTTTAACAAATGACTATACACAGGGCTTAGGTGCGCAGGCTAGCTCATAAAAGCTTATGGAACACTGGTCAACACTGAGATCGTTACTGACTTAAAAAGGCCCTAATCTGAATTATCTTGGTGTGCTGAACATGAATATAACCCTGAAAATTTTTTATTAGCTCTCGTTTTGAAGATATTTCATATAATTCATTTTATTTGTTTCACCGTGTAAACTGATCTAGCAGGACTGCAACAACATCCTAAATCAGCCTAGAATGATATAATGTTGCATCACATTGCATAATACCATCATGCACACATCATCCAGAGTTGATTGCATCATTTTCTGATGCAATGCAATACTACTGCCAGGCGGCTGCTGAAGTAAGCTGATGTCAGCAGTGCACTAGATAAAGCCCTGTTGGAAAGGTTGAGCATTGAAAATATTTCAGACTTTGTGCAAGACAGTTTAAGCTACTGTTCCATAGAACTGTTATTTTATCCATGTAGGCACAATACAGAACAGTAATGCCTCAAAAGTGCGTTAATAGCGTGGACAATTTCTGCTCTATTTGTGGGGAAGTGACATTTGCCAACCAGAAGAAAAGGATCACTTCAAGTGAAGAAGCCTTATCATCTTTACTTCAATGCAAGGTTTGTGACCAAGATAAGCCTTGGGCACCGCATATGTGTTGTGCTACATGTACAAAACAGCTTTCACAGTGGTTAAATGACAAAAGACCATCAATGCCGTCTGCAGTCCCCATGGTGTGGAGAGAGCCAAGCAGCCACATAAAAGACTGTTACTTCTGCTTGGTTCCTCCTCTTTCCGGCAGAATAACAAAGCCCAAGAAGTCGAGAATAGTCTACCCAAACATTCTGTCCGCATTGAGACCAGTTCTACATGGTGAGGGACTTCCTATTCCTGAACCTCCAGCAGAATATTCTCTTGATTCATCTTATGAGGACAAGGGTGAGCCGACCTGTTCTCCGGTTCCATCAGCATGCAGTGATCCAGATTTTCACTGTGGTGCATCATCAACCCCACACAGTCTACCACAGGAAGAATTAAATGACCTGGTTCGTGATTTGGACTTATTCAAGAACAAGGCAGAATTGTTAGGATCAAGACTCCAACAATGGAATCTTCTAGAAGAAGATGTCACAATTACTTTCTACCAAAAGCGCCACTAGCAGTTGGAGCCTTTCTTCAGAAAGCAAAGTACTCTGGTATTCTGTTCCCATATTGACGGTCTCATGAGTGCCTTAGAAATCACTCATGACCCACAAGAATAGAGATTATTTCTAGACTCTTTGAAACTGAGTCTTAAGGCTGTGCTTTTGCACAATGGACAGTGTCTCCCATCTATTCTATTCCTGAACAGCTGTACAAGAGACAAGCAAAGAAATCTAAGAAGTAGTCTATGACTTGATTTTTTTACAGGTATTACCCGTAGGCCTATTACTATTGGCATGCATTTTGTGATGTAAACATCAATTTATTGCAGATTTAAAAAAAAAAAAACTAGAGCCAAAATTAGAATTTGACTGTCATATTCGTGTTGAGCACATACAAATTGATAGGAAATGACTAATTTTATTTCAGTAACATGACTTTTGTAAAAATTTGTTGACAAGTGTAATCCCCAATATATAGAACTCACGAGCCTGAATTCTGAGCCAGAGAACAGTGGAAGAAAATAAATTTCCTTTCTTTTGAATGGCCAAAAGCAACATTTCAGTTAAATAATAAACAAAATTAACACTTTCCCTTCTTAAAGTCCCGCCAATTTTTCTACATTTCTGTCAAACCTACCTGTCAATCTGTCTACCCTAACATTTACTTCCTCCCAAATATATCTTGTGATTTTTCACTTAACAAATGTCAAAAACAAAGTATAAAGGAAAAAATAACCATTAGCAATATTTCGTGTTTGTTTCTATACATTTTAAAAAATAAATGAAACACCAGACCTGCTTGTCCGCTGAGAAACAGACCAAGCATTTCTCTTTGCAAACCTCCCAGTAGACATGGAGCCGGAGGGCTGACACCAGACCCTCCTGCTGGGAAGCAGGGTCCATCCTGCCTCAGCTGGAACACGCTCCTCCAAGACCCCTCCTCAGCACTGAGAAACAGCAGCACAAAAAGCGTGCACTGAGGGACAGTGACTTGAACCCTCACGAGTCTTTTCTAAAGAAGGTGCTTATTAGCCCCAGCAACAAAGTGTCTCACCGGCAGATTTTCAGGCAACAAGAAGAAATGCTTGCATACATTTTGAGGAAAATGGAGGCTAGGTGGTGTCCTCCCCGGGTGGCTACAAAACCTAGCCGCGCACACATGCACACACACGCACACACGCACACACACACACAGCCCTGAACACCTCTCGCCCCAGAAACTGTACCAGGAACTATAGTTTCTCTCAAAGTGCCAACCTTCTCATATTGATCATGTTTCTCACTCAGGCCTATTAGGGAGACAAATGAATCTACACATTGTAAGTGGAAGGAAACGGGAAATTAGTTAGATGGCAGGGAGTTGAGCACCCCAAAGACAGCCTAGAGATGCAGCGGCAGGTAGCCATAACCACCGCAGGGCACAGGGACACAGACCAACAGTGGTATCCTGTAGCCCAGAGGTTGCCAGCAGCTGGCGGAAGCGAACACCTTGGGGGGCCTGTGCAGTGAAAACTAGAGGCACACAGCTGCTGCCAGAGCCCTGCGCCAAAGATCCCAGTGGAGGGAATGACCCTGGAGTTCCTGGCTCCCTTGGGTTCCAAACTCCCACCGGCGCCTTGCACTGGCGGAGCCCAGCACCCTGTGCCAGCAAACCCGGGGGCCGGAGAAACAGCCTAGAGGGATCGGCTTTCCTGTGACACAGCACAGAGGGCAGGGCCGGGACTGCCAGCAAACAGGTCCAGGGCTGCGCATTCCTATGGCAATGTCAACAAGGAACTAATGGTAGACAGGACGGAAAGGTGGCCCGGATTCAGGCGCTCCTGCTCCATGGGAACTGCATTCCTGAGGCTGCGAGGCCACCTCCCCATTACTTCCTCAAGGCATCGCGCAGGGACGGCTGCTTTGTAGGCTCCAGTGAACCAGTTTCTCCAGTGTGCTTACTCACGGCCCACACAGGTCCGGAAGTCAAGATTTTTCTAATAAAATCCGACATACAACATAGAGATCTATTTGCTATCCAACAGCCAGTTAACGATGTCTGCCAGATGGCACGCATGCGCCAGGCACTGCTGAAGCATCCAGGATGCAGAGACCCGCAGGACATAGCTCTGCCTGTGAAGGACAGTCACTGGGAGGCAGGGGTGCTCTCTAAGCTCCTGTGACCTGGCTCCCTGGCTGTGGCAGAACTGGGGGCCACCCTGTCTACGTCCTTCGCTGTATGGAACAGACCTTCCAGCTAACTAGGCCATGCCACCCGGCACAGAAGGCCTCCTTCCCAGCCCCTTCGCCATCTAAATGTGACCATTCAACTAAGTTCTGGCTGAGGAGACGAAGTGGAGCGGCTCACGCAGTTTCTAGGAAGCACCTTTGCAAGGCAGCACATGGCTCTCTTCACCTTCCTTATTCCCGCTGACTGGAATGAGGTGCTGTCAGCCCCCGCTGGAGCAACCAATTCAAACCTAGTGATTGAGACCACAGGTAGCAAAGCGGGACAGAAAAGAACCTGGTAGTGACACTGCAGGATCCCAAACCAGCCCCAGACCACCTACTTCTGGCCTTGAATACAAGAATGAGAATGAGTATTTGTTTAAGGCAGGGTCTGGGCAGCTTCTTCTGTAAAAGGATAAACAGTAAGGATTTAGGCTTTGAGGGCCCATGTTTCTGTCCCACCTACTCAAAGCAGCTGTTGAGGATGACTACAAAGAGTAAATGAATGAACATCTCTGTGTTCCAATAAAACCTTGTAGACACAAACATCTAAATTTCATATGGATTTCACTATCTCATGAAAGAGGATCCTCTCTTTGATTTTTTTCCCAACCACTTGAAAATGGAAAATTTATTCTTCGCTTGTGGACTGTACACATGGCAGTCAAATTTGACGCAAGGCCCATCGTTTGCTAACCAGTGGCTAGTGAGAATTTGTTTCTTTATATTGAACCCATCTCTGACAGACACACACACCACCAGGCAGAGCGCGCCCAGCCACCAATGAGGGAACATCAGAGGAGCGACATCTCACCCCGATCAAATACATGGGTGAAGGTTTGCTCAGAAATGACACCAGCTGACTCCTGAGGAAAAGGGTATCAGCCACGGCAGACGCAAAGTGGCAAGGGTGGGTGAGGAGTCCAGAGTTCAGGCAGAAAGAGCAGGGCATGCAAATGCTGGGGAAAAAGACAATGAGATGCCTCTGAGGACCCAAAGGTGGAACCCAGGGACCGTGCCTGGTCCATGGGGAGGAAATATCAAGTCCACTAAGGAACCTGGAACACCTCCTAAGCAATAAAGATCCAGGAGAGAATTTTAAGGTAGTGGGTTACATGACCACATTTTCTATTTTAAAAATCACTTTGGCAACAGTACAGACAGGTTGGAGGAGCATGACCAGAGACAGGGGCCAGCGTCATCACCATGAAGAGCCCTCATCTTCCTCGATGATGGTTTCTTGCTTCTGTGCTGCCAAACCTCTACATGCGCTACTCTCATAACACCATCACAGAAAATCCTGTTCTCCCCCTTTTTCTTGTATTCGTATTTACATATGTCATGTACATGTATTCATGCCACTTTTAAACTACATGTTTCTTGAAGACAGAAACTCTGCCATATTAACTCTGCAGGACCCCAGCATGGCAGGGACAGGAATTCGCTGTTATTGAGCAAATGCATCAAATTCTAGGTGAACTGGAAACATACCAGATCCACAGTCAACATCAAAGCAGCTGATTTTAAGAGAGAGCCTACGGGTAACAAAGACCATGCCACAAGCTGCCGGACAAGTGGGAGGGGCTGGCCCAGCGGCCTCTCCCCGAGGCTGGCGAGCCCTCCCTCAGCAGCCCAGCAGTGCGTGAGCCTCACCGGCATAGGAATCTTCGAGAGCTCTTTTCCAATGCAGTTCTTCATGATGCTCCACAAATTGAGACTATAGTTTGGCTTGTATGGTATCCTGGTTCTCTTCTCTTTCTTGGTCTCTTCCAGCTGATGTTTGTACTAGGAATAAAAACAAAGCCATTCAATGACCCACAAAGAACAGAAAACCCAGTATTTATAACCTTCCCGTAGGCCCCCACGCTAAAAGGCTCAGTATTTTCTGTTTCTCTTAGCACTTTTCAATCAACCCTAGAGAATCACATCCAAAGTCCCTCAACTCCTGATAACTCTCAAAAAGAACTACCTGCTCATCGAGGCTGATGTCGCTGCTGGCTCCGCTGATGTTGCTGCCGGTGCGTCTACATGGACGGGAAACACAGGAATCAGGATGAAGACCAAAGCTGGAGGCTGGTCTCACCCTGTCTTTACGAAGCGAAGCGCTAAGCAGACTTTTGGTGCCTGACAGATGACGCTCAGGACAGAACACGCACAGATGTAAACATCGCCGGGAGAAGTGTGCGTGCAGAAAGCTGCCACAGAGCCCAGGTCTTCGTCCAGCCCAGTAACTGTGATACTCCCACTGAAATATTTCTAACCTTTTGAGTGTCAGATATGTTTATCTCGGGAGGAGACAAGAATAACTCACTTGTGGCCCAGAGTTTCAGGCATGGTGATGATCTCAGGAGCATCAAAAAATTCATTCTCGTCATCCTCGTCGCTCATGTCTCCTTTGCCGGAGCAGCACTGATCTGCACAGAGAAAAGCCCCATTCATGTACTTGGGCTACATTAGCCAAAGCTTGGCTCAGGGGGGCCTTTTAAACACTAACCACAAACAGAGCAACAAATGGTAGAAGGCAGGGGAAAGCCAGAAGAAATAAACAGTGCCAATTTCATGTCCCACAAATCATTGATTCTGGAGAATATGGAGTCTTCTATCAATTGCAGGAAACCACCAGGCTCACCCCAGAACAGGCCACCCAAGAACCAAGCGTCTTACCTTTGCCCGAGCCGGCGCTGCCCGGAGTGTTTGCAGGCAGGACCGTGGCGCCCCGGAAGGCCCTCTCCAGATGATTGTGCTGCTTTGCCAGCTGCTCTAGGGTCTCTTCCAGTCGGATCCGCTGGTCTCTTTCATACTGGAGTGAC
This sequence comes from Scalopus aquaticus, assembly GCA_004024925.1. NCBI lineage: Eukaryota > Metazoa > Chordata > Mammalia > Eulipotyphla > Talpidae > Scalopus > Scalopus aquaticus. The sequence continues at coordinate 15,969 of PVIJ01014313.1, read as the reverse complement.
TTCTGCCATTTTTTACTATGGGTCTGAGCCAACATGAGGAAATCTCTGCAGGCCTGTACAGAGAAGTTAATAAGGGTCACATCAACTCAACCAGTCAGAGTCCCCTCGGGCCTCATACACCCGCCCACTCATAAGCTTAGTCTGGGAACTTTAAGGGGCAAGTGCCAATGAAAGACTTTCCCTGTTGTCCCACAGTATCAGGGACAGCCAGCTCCGTGATGCAGTGAAGGTCAAGCCCAGAAAAAAAAAAAAAAAAATTTGAACATTTTTCCTTTATGGTTGTCACGTCTCTTTTCTATTTTCCTGGTCATGAGGACCAAACAAATGCCAAGTGAGCAGTAAACCCAGACAAAGTATTTGTGACAACACCACAAAGGGCAGGTAATGTGAACAGAAGGTGGGAAAGCAGGGTAACTGCTTTCGTTAAGTCCCCCAGTAAACTCAAGTCACCTAAAGTCGAGGAATTCAGGCACTGGAGAAGCCCAATTTCCCCCAAAGATTTATTTATTGTATGCATAAATTTATTATAATTCTGCACTGAATTAGCCCAAATATGGGGAAACTTAATTTGTTTTTATTTTGGTCACAAAGAGAAACAACTGACCTTAAAATCAGAAGCCTCCCCTAGGAATCAAAGACGAGCTCCAGAGCCGACCCACACATCCAGGCAGGTCAGCCCCACCAGGGCCTCGCGCCGAGCAGGACACATCCTACCTGTGGCTCCCGGACACATAGAGCCCTTCACCCAGGGCCAACCCTGTCTTGAATCTTCCTCTCCGGCAGCCATTGCTGCCCCTGCACCCTGCAGCGCAGCCCCCAGGCCTGCTCCCCACCGCCTGGACACACACTTCTGTCGGCCCGCCCACCACAGGAGATGCTGCCTGCCCTGCCCATTCCTACCCCACACTCTACTCTGGCCAAACCCACTTCATTCTCCAAGGTCTAGGGCAAATGGCAATCTCCTGCAACTTTCCCCCAGACTCTTCTCTCACACCCACAGCGCTCTGCACTCAGGGAACATGGCCCCGGCAGTGTCACCACTAAGTTTCTGTCTCTCTAGATGGATTCTGAGCGACCTGAAAGCCAGCCCACCGCTCCTCTGTATACATATTTCCGCTCCTACCTTAGTTGTCTCGTACATTCCATATGCCTGGTCAAGTCTGCTCAATAAACAAATGAAGGAAGTAAAATAAGCTTAAGCACCTAGGCCCTGTATTGAAACACTGTCAGGGAGTGTCTACCCCCACGACCGTCGGTCAGTGACTCCCAAGTCAGTGCTTTCTGGCCCTGCAGCTTCAGGCCAGAGCACCCACATGCCTAGTCAAGGGGCACAGGAACGTCAGCATCAGCAGGCACCGACCTGGACTCACCATGTCCCCTTCCGACCCATCAGCTCCCCTTGGTGCCCCACCTCAAGAAGAACCCCAGGGGGCCTCCCTGGTGGAGCAACAGGTTAAGTCTCAGCCTACGAAGCTGTCCGCAGCCACTGCAGCACGAGTTCGATCCCCGGCCAGGGAGCTTCCCACATGGCGCAGCAGACCTCTCCTGCCTCGCCCGCTGCCTCCCTCAGCAGTGTACTTCAGTCGATCCGTCTGTTCTGCTCCCTGCTCTGTCTCTGGTGAGTCCTCTCATCACCCCACATCTCTGGCCTACCCCCCAGTTCCTGTATGCATAAATAAATAAATCTTTGGGGGAAAAAAAGGAAGAACCCCAGGGCCCCTCCATCTGCTCAAGCCAGAAACCTAAGGGGCCTCCTCCATTCTGAGTTCTTCCCTTCCTCCAATCTAATTACCAAGTGCTATTGAATCTTCTTTAATTTAATAATTAATTCTTTAATGATTTCTGCACTCTACATCTCTTTCCACTCTCCATACTCAGCGGCAGTACAGACTGCCCACCCTACAGCTGGAGGGTTGGGGCTCAACTCCCAGCTCCATCCATCCACTCCCTAGCTGTGGAATTTGGGGCAAGTTATTTAACCTTTCTGAACCTCAGCTTCACCTGCAAACAGAGCGACAACAGCAACCATCTCACCGAGGTGCGGCTTTATATGCAAAGCGCCAGAACCCTGTTGGGCTCACACCAAGCAGTCACAATTGTTCAGGCAGCATCAAAATCAGTCTCATCCTCTTCTCATCGCTACTACCAAGCCCATTAAGTACAATGTGCAGCCCATCGCCTCCTTTGCACTTAACTCCTCTCCAGTCTCATCTCCAGTTACTTCCTTGCTCTACTAACAGTCATTTACAAGCAGTTTCCAGACTCTGTGGGGAGCGGGAGGGGTGCACATATGCCATACCTCTGCCTGGATCAACTCTCCTCCCATACTTTATTTTAGTAATACTGACCGTAGCTACAATGCAGCAAGAGACAATTATATGCCAGGCACTTTGTATCAATCACACAATAAAAGCCTTTCAACAACCCTTGGAGCCACCATTGGTATCACCACCATTTACGGCAAGGAATTGAGGTCACAGAGGAAGCAGGGTGCCCCGGTTACACAGACTATGAACCGGGGATTCCTCCAGTCTTTGAGAAGTTCCAGGTGTTTCCTTCTCTAATCCTCTGAATCAGACCTAGATGCCCCCAGGCTTCTGCGCCACAGCAGGCCTGCTCACGTCTACCCTGGCACTTGGGCACGCGATGATGACCTGTTCACGTCTCACCCCTCACTAGAGAGTTACCCCTATATCCTCAAGGAATAAAATAAGCATACTTCCAAACTAAAGTTTCAGTTTCATGACAAAGTTTTAAGTCAAAAGAGATTTCATTTAGTAAAATTTGCACATCAGGGTAGAAATACTGTCATAGAGTAGGGTGTTAACCTGACATGGATAAAAGGCGACATCCACTACCAGGAGGCCATTGTGCTCTGAGTTTTTCTCTTTAAAAAGTACATTTACTTGCAACTTGTTAGTTGACCAGTTTGATTTCTGAGGTTTTCTGATCACAGGAGGACCAGGAAAACAGGCGCCAGTCACTGAGGAGTGAGACAGGTGGAAACAGCACATGACTGGACGTCAGAAACACAAGCACAGCGCTGACTTGGAGGGTGGTCTTGGGAGACAGCCGGTCTTCCCGTGATCCTTAGGTGGACAAAATGTGTCTCTATCGTGTATGAACTGAGCACCAAAGAAGGCATTCAAAGTTCAGAACACAGTATGAAAGTAACAGTTACCATGACTCTCTATTAAGCAACTAAAGGGCTTCAAATAAGAAAAACTAAATTTTCCCTGGGTTGCAGGCAAGGACCTTCGATCTCCAGAAGCTATGTGAAACAGACTAGTTCTCAGCAAACATCTTATCATCACACCCAAAACAAGGAAAAATCTGGCCCTAGTGAAGTAACTTTAGCCCCCTTTGGTAGGAAAAAAGCCCCTACATAAGCCTGTCCTTCCAGAACACCTCCTCACCTTCCTTATGAAACCCGAGTGTTCGGAAGCAGACGGGAACAGCCGCCAGGTGAGGCTCGGTCTCGAGCAGAGGACACCGGGCGGGCCCGTGGGCGCGTTAAGCCCTGCGCTTGGTGCACACCTGCCAGCAGTGCCCGCGCTGCCTCTCCAGCGTGAGCCGGGCTCTGGGTTTACCTTGAGCTTTGCACCCAAACAGCAGAAGATTTCCACAAACCACACCCACAATTCCACAACAGCACCCAAAGGAGCTGTCTTAAGGTGGCACAAGTGCTGGCCCCCATCTTTTCTTACTGCCCAGAATTCCCCCTGAAGGCAAAGACTAGTAACTGGGCCAGTGTGATGGGATTCTCAGCCTCTGGTAGAGACCCCACCCCCACCGACTCTCGGTGGGCGAAAATACAGCCGCAAGTAGGGAGAAGATTCCAACTTACAGTTCAAAGAACATGACAGCAGAGAGGACCCATGGAGACCTTTTTGTTCCCACAGATAGTTAGATAAAAATAGAAAGATAAACCCTTGGCACGGAGAAGTTAAAGGGCTCAACTAGCATCACCTTCTGAAGTCCTGCCGGTGGCAAAGCTGAACTCTGAACGCCCAACTCACTCCCTGGAGCAAAGCCCCCCAGACCCTTCGAGCAGAGCATGGAAGTCCCTCTATGGGTGCAGCCTGTTCTGTTCCATGCAAGGAACAGCATAAACAAAACCTCTTGACCAGTGCAGTCAGACCTGATGTTCTGTGCTTTGTCAATTACAATTTCCCCACATCCAGAGAATCACACTGCAAAGAAGGAAGCAACCAAAACGCAACCCAGACACCGTCCGCACTCACATTGATCATGGCGTTGGACGTTATCCTGAAGAGCGTGGCCCGCTCGTTGACCTGCTTGATCTTCTCGTTGCTTTCCGCGGGCAACCTCAGGCACTCGAGCTCGCTGAGGGAGCGCTGCAGCGCCGTGCCGTGCTTGGCGATCAGGTCGTTGCACGTGCTCAGGTCCTCCACCTTGCTGGAGAGGGTCCGGAGGGTATTCTGCAGCTCTGTCTTGTCAGTCTGTGAGACAGACTCTTCATCTCCAGACTCGTCTGTAGGGTGGAAAATGGAAGTTATAGGACTCCAGGCTCAGGACTCAGTCAGAACCCTAGCAACTCTGACCACAGCCAAACCGGCACTGGCCCCGCTGGGCATTCTGACAAGAGGAGGGCCTGTATTGCCAGACCTCTGTCACCAGTGTGATGCCCAGTCCACCGTCAGACAAGCATCACCTTTTTCCCCTGAGGCACATGCCACGAATTTATTTGGCTCATGCTCCTCTCCACATCCCACACCAGTTTTATTGGGGTAACTGACATTGGCAAGCACCATCTAAGGTTCAGGTGTAGCATAATGACTTGACTTACCCATACCGTGAAATGCCTACTGCGAGCTTAAACATCCAACATCTCACAGAGATACAAAAAGCAACAACTGATTTTTCCCTTGTGATGAAAACATTTTGAATCTGTTTTCTTAGCAGTTTTCAAATACACCACACAGAGGTGTTAACTGCAGGCACCATGCTGGACATGACATTCCCAGGATTTCTATATCACATCACCGGAAGTTTATGCCCTTTGGCCACCTTCAGCCAGTTCCCCCACCCAATACCTCCTGGCCTTGGGGGTCTTCTTAAAAGTGCAGTCTCTGGTCCCACCCTCAAAGGCTGATTTGGCTAGTGATAGGCAAAGGCATTTTCGGATAATAAGCTGCCCAGGTAACTCTGATGACCCTGTAGTTTGACAACCAATGAGTGGAGGACAGAATGAAGACACTCAGTGGCTCTGGATTGGGAACCAGTGAGTGAGCATTTTAACTCTAGCTTGAGGGTGTCACTCTAGTCTGAGCCCCGTGGGTGACTGGTGGGCCCTGTATGAAATGGGCTGAGAACACAGCTCTTGGCAAACAAAATCCACATCACTAAAAAAACCTCATTCTTTATCTCTTCTGAAGGAAAACTCAGGAACTTCGTGACGTGGTGCGCTCACTTGACACTAAAGTCACCTCTGCATTCAAAGCAGCCTGAGGCCTTCTGCTGAGTGACTCTCCAGAACAAAGTCAAGCAGCGAGTGACGCTGTGCCTCCCACTATCACTTGCACTTAGCATTTTGTAACTGCAAAGTGCTTTTCCAGCAGTGTCACTTCCTTTGGGGGAGCTAACATGAGCACTAAAATCAAAACAAAAGACCTGCTTGATCTGCTAGACAGCGAGGCAGGTCCGAGTAAAAATATAACCTGTTACCCCAAAATTACAAAGCAGTATCTCTTCCTTTCGCTGTTTCATAGATATGAAGTGCAGTATGGGAATGACTGGGGGTTAAGGAAAACAAGATTAAGAGGGGCTTCTCCTGGTCAGCCCTCAGGGAGGCAAATGTAGTATGACTAAAATTATCAACATGGGGAAATCTTCAAAAAAAATCAAAATATAATTAGATTGTTCTTGGTTATTGAAACCAAGAGAGGAAAAATGAAGATTTTTTTAATAGAAAATATCACACATGGGGGACTCCCTCATGGCGCGACGGGTTGAGCACAGAGCTACGGAGTTGTCAACAGCTGAGGCGCAAGTTTGATGCCCGGCCAGGGAGATTCCCACATGGCCCAGCAGACCTCTCCTGCCTCGCCCGCTGCTCCCCTCAGCAGTGAATTTTGGTTGATCTGCCTGTTCTGCTCCCCACTCTGTCTCTGGTGAACCCTCTCACTGCCCCACACCTCTGGCCTGCACCTCAGCTTGTATGCATAAATAATAAAGAAATCTTAAAAAAAAAAAATCACATATGATGTTTTTGGTAGTCTTTAGTGATTTTTTCAGCTCAGTTAATAAATAATTAAGAAAATGTATCTGAAGAAATAAGCAAGGACAGGGCCTCCCTGGTGGCGCAGCGGTTAAGCGCTGCGCTGTGGAGCTGTCGGCAGCGGCGACGCGAGTTCGACGCCCCGGCCGGGGAGAATCCCACATGGCGAGGCAGACCTCTCCTGCCTTGCCCGCTGCTCCCCTCAGCAGTGTATTTCTGTTCTGCTATCTGCTCTGTATCTGGTGAACCCTCTCGCTGCCCCACGCCTCTGGCCTGTACTCCAGCTTGCATGTATAAAAAAAAAAAAAAAAAAAAAAAAAAAAAAAAAAAAAAAAAAAAAAAAAAAAAAAAAAAAAGAAATAAGCAAGGACAGATGTAAATTATTTCTCAAAATTTTAAGGCAGTCAACGGGCCACTATTAAAAGTCAAACGACAAATATTTGCTTCTAGGATGGTATTTCAACCTCAGCACTACTGACATTTTGGGTCCAAAATTCTCTGTTGTTGGGGTTGTCCTGTGCATGCCCCCACAACAGCTTAAGCAGCACCCCTAGTCTCTACCCATAAGACACCAAGAGCATCACCCTCCCCCCACTCAGCTGTGGCAACATAAATTGGCACCAGCTATCGCCACATGCCCCCCCGCGAAGGAGCACGCCTGCCAAGGGAGTGCCAGCAGTCTAGGAGAAGCATGGAGAAGCCCAGAGAGTTGATAATTAAGGACAACAGGGATAAAGTAAGATGTATGCGTACGCGGGGCAAACAGGAAGTTCCCCAGCACGGCGTCCTTTGCGCCATACCTGATTCTGCCAGCATCTTCACAGCCTTGGCCTTGGCCAGCTCGAGGGCTGTCACCCAGCGCTGCCGCTCCACTTCAGAGCTGGCCTTCAGGTGGTAGGTCTGTGCGCCCCCGTTGGAAATGATGAAGTTGCAAGAGTCCTCCACAGTGATATTGGCTGTGGCGAGGTTGATGGTGCCACGGCAGGTATGTCTCATTTCTGCCTTTGACCTGCGATTACAAGACAAAGACAAGCTAAGTAAAGAGCTGAAGGCTGGGTCATCTTTCACCGCTTTCCACTTTTCATAACGCTAAGCTTTCTGAAAACACGGGCACCTCAGAAACTATCAAATCCCAATAGTTCCCTTAAGAACTTCCCGATAATTGAAGAATCCGTCAGGACTTTCCTCTCTGAGGCTGCAAGCGTTTTTTCTGAGTCAGATTTTATGGATCTGCTGTTCCTCTTACCCTTCGTTTTTAAAAATAGACTTCACTGAGGTGGAACTACATACAATATAAATTCAGCAACTTGAAGTGCACAAATTCAATGAGTTCTGACAAATAAAAACCAATGTGTAACCATCTCCGCCCTCCCGATGTAAGACATCTCCATCACCCCCAAAACTTCCTCATGGCCTCTTGCAGTCAAGAATCACTTATCAGTTAGCAAGTTATAATTACAAAGTACTTATAAACTCATGCGACAAAGTTTCGTCCCACAGCTTCACTCCCCAAAAGAACAGCCCCATCTTACATAGTCTGTGGGTGCGCCCACCCAAGTTTAACTTGGTGGAATGAGACTTGTCGCGCTGTGCTCAGCGTCCACTGCAGAAGCCGGAGCACACTTAGGTGTTTTGTGCTACGTAGCGACCACTGCACGGGTGATGTGGGGTAGGAATGAGGAGCTTTCTTTGGGAGCAAGGAAAGAACCACCAGGTGGTATACTCTTTCTGGAATATGTTTTTTCCTGAGGTCCACAGACCTCTTTGGGTGGGAACTCCTAAGCCAACCTATTAATAGCTAGAGAAGATTCAGCAAATCTGTTCTCAGAAGACTGGGTGTAAAAATTTTCCCACCTCTACTGACTGACAGTTCTATTAATAGACTCACTTTTGAACTCTGCACCACGCCTTGGTGACAAGAGCTCCTGAATATCAATCTTCTAGCACAATAGGGTTCACATCGCTAATTCCCCTATCACCCTTTGGTTATGCCCAGGGACCTGCATGTAGAGGCCACAGTTTTTGCTGACCAACTTGGAACATAAAGAGGCCAAAGTCCCTTGCCAACTGCACAGCACAAAGCAGGGCCATTTCCCTTTCACTGGTGCCAAGCAGCCAAACACACCTGGCACGTACAGAATTCCTGCGTGCCAGAAATGACACACACCCCATCTCCAGAAGCTACAATTTAGTGTGTTTGACAAAGTCTATTTACTGTACCTAGGAAAACAAATTTGCTATTGTTCAGTTTGTCACATGAAACTGGTTTTTCTTCCTCAAATATCCCAACGAGCAGTATGGGGTGACCAGGGGGTCTCAATGGACTGGGCCATTTTCCATCCCCTGCACCTGCCACACTGTAACATGAATCCCTGTTTTTTCTATTTTTATCTCCCTTCCCCCACCCTTAGCTACACTTACATTATGAATAATGCAAACCCAATTACCCACTTGCCCCTGGCAGGCCAACTCTCCCTTGGTTTCTCCTCCAAAGGAGAAACCTACTTGGACCTGTGACCACACTTCTTAAATGTGCTGGTACCTTTCAGACACCACCGCCTAGGAATTTCTTCTCCCTGGCTCATCTTCATGAACTAAAGAAGTTTCTCAAATCACATGAAGTCTGCAGCAGTTTTAAAAATCCCAAGGAATCCTGGGAGTAACGCAGGCTTGATGTCAGAGCTCTTGGGTTTGGCCAGGTGTTCCTACGACCATAACTGACATGTGCAGAAGTTGGAAAGACATGATTTCTAGGGTGCAAGGTCAGTTCTTCAGGCACTACAGTACTAGGTGGTATTTTCAGGCTACAAAGATCCTCCTCCCTGGAAAGGCCAGCTGAAACAGTAACTAACCTCTAGAGGGTGGGCAGAAACCTAATACTATGGGCCTGTCGTGATGTGTCTGGGATGCTACATATGGTTTAAAGTAACTGGACATCGTGTAACTGGGTATGTAAGGAAGAACGGGAGAGGCAAAAGAGAGAAGCAGCTTGCCGAAGCCTATTAGAACAGGTCAGCAGAGGATGGTCTCAGTTAGAACAGTATTTTGTAGAAGGCATATACAGGAGATGGCAGGTTTGAAAGCCTGAAAAGCAGGAGGAATGACAATTTGGCTCTTTCCAAGGAAATGGGGAACTGAAGAACCCTGGAGGGAAGAAAAATACCCAATATACTTGTAGAAGTACTTCAATGATTTTGAGGGTAGTGCATAGATTTGATAACTCAGAATCCTGCTGCTTTGTTGGTTTGTGGGAAGGACCATCTTAGCTGGCAAGGACAAGTCTATGGCATATTTCCCAATATATGGTTTGGTATGTTTTAGGAGTTTTTGTAGTTAGACAGGTGCCTACCACTAGCTCTTGAAAGAGAAAAGTTAGATGTGGGGATGAGTACTTGAAGAGAAAACACACAAGTTGTTATATCCAATCGAGATCAATACTAGTCAAGACTGGCACTAATCAAAGAGTCAACAGGCCCACAGAGAGGATCTAGTAAGAACCTGGATGAGGAAAAATGATCATACATCAAGGATCTCAGCTGATACACAACTTCAGCTTTCGAAAATGGTGAGCTAAGTTAGGACATGAATCAACTCAACATCAGAATAACAGTCAATGATAACAGGAAAGCACATGGTCTTGAACAGGGGGAAACTTCAGAGCACACTAAAACTTTAGGAATTGTGATCTAACCTCAAACAGAGTCCTAGCGGAGTAATTAGAAAGGGTTACAATTAAAATCAAGTCTGACTATACTAATGCCAATGATATACAGGACTGTCACAATTAATGTAGCTTAAGCAGTGAAGATGAGTTCTCAAAGGCATTTTCCACCGTTAGAGGCTATAGAAAAATGGGTCCCTACTTCAACAACCTCCAACTCCCACTTTCCATTTTCTCTCAAAATTTTGTAAAAGTCAGTATAATGGAGTTGATGCAAAAGGTTCACCAACTCTCCCAGTGCCAGAGTGACTGCTGGCAGAGGAAAAGAAAGAGTGAGTTCATCTTACCAATAGTGTTTTATTGAAAAAAAAAAAAGATTTCAATTAGAAATGTCATTACATTAAGGAAGGTCTCCTGGAAAGACATTTTATACATTCTGTATAAAATATACATAGTAATCATGATCTACAAACTTACTTGCTATATGTAATTACCTTTGTATCTGACTGATTCTTGAAACAGTAACCTGGGCTTTAGGTTATGTTGGTGTGAAAAGAAGCAGTTTCAAATCCTGACAACTCAACACCATGGGAAACCTGCCCAAACTGAGTCTCAGTTTCCTCATCAGTAAAATGGTAATATCTCTTAACCCTTGGGGTTGTTGCTGGGGGCAACTAAATACTGTATGTAAAAAGCCTATTCAGGCTACAGCTCTAGGGAAATGGTTCTGTTCAGTCTCCAAATCCTGTATCTTAACCCCTTAATCTATAGTAACATGAGCAGCCAAACACATATTGTTAAGGCAAGATCGTGAGTCACCATAAAAGCATATTAAATACTCCAAAACAAACACTGCAGAAGAGAGGAAATCATACCAGAGATATGGATTCTTTCACTAAAACTTAAACCTCACCAAACAAAGAGACCCCAGAAATACTGGAGAGATCTCATAATCGCTCCTTCTCATGGGAGGCTGCGGGCAGGCAAGAACTGAAGCAACACTGGAATCTCATCTCCATCCTGAGCTGGCAAGAGGGCGAATGCATAAGCGAGTCTCGGAGAGGTAAGGGAGACAGGGAGACAGGGAGACGGGGGAACAGATACCGAGGCCACCCTGTGCCGAGTGTCCTTGTGCCTGAATGTGGAGGCAGCAGGGGCGGGTACACCAAGGGCCACTAATAACCTTGAATTTTGGAAACTGGGCAAAGACAGCTGAGACTTGGGACTTTGATGTGAGTTCCTTGGGAGCGGTGCTTGGGCTTTGCGCCCCTAGAAGCGCCCCTTAGCGCCCACAACAGCGCCCGCCTTGCAGAACCGATGTGCCATGGAAACAATGGAAGATGCCCTCCAAACAAGCGCTGCCTGCGAAGGCCAGGGGCCCAGGGAAGGTATGGATGGCACCCAGGGTGGGTGGCCCAGGTGGAGGGGCTCGTCCGGGGCTTTCACTCCCGTGCTGATGGGCGCGCGGGCTGTCAACGCGCGCAGGCGACGGAAAGGGGCTGGGGCGACCTTGGCGCGCGGCCGTGTGGAGGGGGTGACGGCGCGGGGGCTGTGGGCTGCGGTGGGGGGACGGCGCCCCGGAAGCAGTTACCTGTAGTAGCTCAAGAGCCCGTTGCTCAGCACGAACCACCGCCGCTGGTAGCCTTTGATATAATTGGTCCATTTGAAGAGCCAGCCCTCTCGAGCCGAGCCCGAACCCCCAGCGCCCGAGCCGCCCGAGCCCCCCGCCGGGGGCGTAGGGGCCGGGCCCGCCGCAGCCACTCCCCCGGCGCCCGCGCCCGGGCCGCCCGCCGCCGCCGCCGCGGCCACGGTGCCCGGCGCGGCCCCGGAGCCCGACCCGGAGTCTCCGCGGCCGCCGCCGCCGCCAACCCCCACTGGGGGACCGGTGCCGCCGCCGCCCGGAGCTGCAATGGTTGCCGGCCCGGGCCCCACCACTCCTCGCAGCTCCGTCGCCGCCATAAGCCGCCGCCGCCGCCCCGAGATACAGGACCGGAACCGCCTACGAGAGCCGCCGTCGCCGCCCGGAGCGCCCCACTCGGCTAGCGCATCAGCCGCCGCCGCGCTGCGTCCCCGCCCCGCCAGGCCCGCCGCGGGGAGGAGGGCTCGGCCGCCAGGAAGGAAGAAGTCGATTGGTGCCGCGGAGTGTCACTTGCGGAAGACCCCTAGGACATTGGCATTTCTCTCGGGCCTGTCATTCCACCCCGCCCAGTGAGAGGCCGAGTGGGACGCGTCCGCCAGGCACGCCGTTGACTGGTTCTAGTGAAGGCCAATCAGACTCACGGGCCAGCTCATTGGTGCTTTCCCTCAGTGTCCGGCGCTAGGGTGGACTCCAGAATGCAGAGTGCCCGGCCAAATTGATCGCCGATTGGCTAGTGTTTCCGCCACTCATTTCAGTTGCTGCTCCCGTCACTGCCACGTCACCCCCTCCCATCACTCTTCTTAGCGTCCCTCTTCCGCCCTTAAGGATTGGTCGTTGGTAGCAGCAGCTCCACTTTTTTCTACCATAGACTGAGCGAATAGACGAGAAAGGGGAGGAGTCTTCGCGGCACGTCCTCATTTTCATTTTGTATTGGTTGTCAAGAATGTCACTCGCATGTCGGCAGCGATGGGGCGGTGATTGGAGATGATTGGCTTATGCAATTGTCTGTGAAAGCCTTTTGACCAATGACAGAGACTTACTGAGAGAGGGGCAGGTCGGGACAACCAATAAAAATCAGGAAGAGCGCTTGGGGGCGTGCCTGCTGCCTTCCTGCTTTGGGGAAGTCGGTGCCAGGCGAACTAGAGTCAGCGTCTCGAAAGCGTTTTTGATGTGGGCACGACATTGCATTTCTCTCTTTCTGAATTGAGGCCGGAGCTTCTCGTTAGGAAGAGTGACTGTCAGCTGTCAGCCCCCGCCCGAGTCTCTCCCTCCAGGGCCGCCTTCTTAGCAGCTGCTTCGGAAGTGGAGGCCTGGATTCCCCGGCAGCCCACAAATAGCTTCCCCGGTTCCCTCCTGGATCCGTGATCCGATTCCCTCCCCTGGTTTGCTCCGCATCGCACCAACCCCTTAGCTCTTGGCTTTGGGCTGTCATATGCTTCTCCTAATTCCGGCCCTAGAGTTGCTGACCTGGCTGTGCGAAGAACGTAGAGCGAGGACCTGACACTGTCTACTCTTCCAGATCTAAGGGCCGCGTCAGCGTTGACAACCTAAGCGCTCACGTGTATGCTTCGCCTTACACCTAAAGTAGTTATTTTTGATGAATTGACTTTTTTTTCGTGGGTTTGTAAAAGCCACTAGTTAAGTAACTCACTTAACATTCCGATGTTGTAAACAATTGTTGCAAATAGAGCCAAAAGCCCCATCCTTTGGGCTATCCGGTACCTGTTACATTTTGCCGTTTAAACAGGCGGTAGAAATACCTGTTAGGTACTGTAGAACAAATTGCTTTTCCTTGGCAATGTGCTTCCCCGTATCAAGAAAGTAAAGAAGAATGTCCTTTTTTAGAAAACATTTTTTAAAGGAGATGAATAGTTACTGAATTCTGGAGACTACACTAGGAAAATCTGCAGTTAGATGTAAGCAATTTAGGATTTTTTTTTTTTTTAACTGAGCCAAAGTGAGCTCGTTTATGCTTCCTTGAGCCCTGCCTTTGCTGGCTGTATGGCTTTGGGAAAGTTATTAATCACCCCAAGTCTCAGTTTTCACTTCTGTTAAATAGGAACAAAACTTCACAGAGATGCTATTGTGATGAAATGCGTGTGAACATGTTTGATAAACTGTAAATAGCTACAGAGTGTAAGTTGTATTGCTGAACAATCAATGGGCGACTTGCCAATCACAAGGAAGAAACACATACTTTTACAATGGGAAAATCTGACGGTTCCCATCTTTACCCAGTTATCCAACTCAGCATCAGTAACCCTGGGACAATCAACAGTGTTATGAGGTCCATGGTGTGCTGCAGCAGGAAGTATACAGCATTGCTTTGTGGTATTTTCTTGCCCAAAAAGTCAAACCTGAATCTAATCAACCTCTTCATCTCACCTCTGGTTTACAGGAGCTGGAGAAACCAGCTGAACGACAGTCCCAAGGTGACAATCTGATCAATCTGGAACATAAGGTATTCTATAAGACAACAGGTTTTGCAGAAGATAAGGTATAAAGATTAAGGAACACGGATGTTATAAAAAGGCATCATAGTATCATAGGGGGATCCAAAGTTAAAAAAAATAATTCAAAAGATACCACCAAAATGCTTGATTATATTTTAGTTCTGGAAAAATATAGTTTTGTAGACATTTTTGGGATGATTGGAGAAATTTGAAAATGGGCTGGTATTAAATCATGTTCAGCAGTTAGTACATTAGTTCAATATAATATTGGTATGATAGATAGGAAAAAGTCTTTAAAATTGGGAGAAGTATTTACTGAAGTATTTAGGAGTAAAGAACCATAATGTCTGTAATTTCTTTTGAGATGATTCAGAAAATAGAAAGAAGTAGAAGGAATGAATCTTGCAAGAAAAAATACTACTACTTTGAAATGTACACATATACATATAAATACACATATATATATTTTTTGAAGATTTATTTATTTATACATATAAGCTGGGGTACAGGCCAGAGGTGTGGGGGGGCGAGAGGGTTCACCAGAGACAGAGCGGGGAGCAGAACAGGCAGATGGACGGAAACACACTGCTGAGGGGAGCAGCAGGCAAGGCAGGAGAGGTCTGCCAAGCCATGTGGGATTCTCCCCGGCTGGGCATTGAACTCGCGTCGCCACTGCGACAGCTCCACAGCGCAGCACTTAACCGCTGCGCCACCAGGGAGGCCCAATACACATATATTTATATTCATATCAGTACACAAAACAAATTGCGGAAATGTTACTGATTGAATATACGTGAGTATATTGGTGTTCATTTCCACTTTTATTATATCTCTGAATTTTTCTAAAGGTTTTCAAAGACTGAATTGAGTTTTTACCCATAGCTGCCTCCAGAATACAGCCCAAATTTCTTCACCTGGCCACTGAGACCCTTGACAATGTGGTGTTACCTCTCCAGCCTTTCTCTTTCTCTTTTGCCTTGATGTCCTTCATGCTCCAATTAAAGGGACGCGTCTGTAATTGCCTTGGAACACACCATTACCACATTTGCTCTGGGCGCTCCCAGATTGGCTCCTTTGCGTAAGCTTTCCCTCCCAACCCAATCAAAACTCTGTGTTGATTTCAGTGCCCAACCCAATCACTACTCTCCCGTAACGGTTTCCTCTCATTTCCCTGCCTAGAAGTAGTACCTCTCCTCAGATGCTTAGAATTTCCCATGACAGGGCCTCACTGGTGGCGTGACGGATTAGGTCTCAGCACTATGAAGCTGTCCACAGCCACTTCAGCACAAGTTCGATCCTTCCCTGGCCAGTGAGCTGACCCACATATGGCACAGCAGACCTCTCCTGCCTCACCCACTGCTCCCCTCAGCAGTGTGTTTCAGTCAGTCTGCCTGTTCTGCTCCTCACTCTGTCTCTGGTGAATCCTCTCAACACCCCACATCTCTGGCCTACACCCCAGTTTTTGTATGCATAAATGAATAAATCTTTAGAAGGAAAAAAAAAAGAATTTCCCATGACATTGTCTTGCCTTAGAGGTACCTCTGTTCCCGCCACACCACCCTACCTGACGGTGAGTTTCCGCCAACGTGTGAGCCACATCTGTTTCCTCTTAGTTCCCTCAAGGACAGCACACAGCCTGGTGTGTTCATCCACTTACTAGATATTTACTGAGCCTGTGCTGTATCATCTGTAGGCCTGTGTCAAGTGCTGGAGACAGAGTAGTGAATGCCCACGAGAGGCTCTAATTTCTCATAGGACATAAAGAATCTTGGGGAGAAAACACTAATCCAAAAGGATACATGCACCCGTATGTTCATTGCAGCACTGTTCACAATAGCAAAGGTATGGAAGCAACCCAGATGTCCAAAAATAGATGATTGGATCCAGAAGATGTGGTACATATACACAATGGAATACTATTCAGCATGGAAAGAAGATAAACACATGCAATTTGCAGCGACATGGATGGAATTAG
>PVIJ01014312.1:0-41318 GCA_004024925.1 Scalopus aquaticus | reverse complement strand
GCAACCCAGATGTCCAAAAATAGATGATTGGCTCCAGAAGATGTGGTACCTATACACAATGGAATACTATTCAGCATGGAAAGAAGATAAACACATGCAATTTGCAGCGATATGGATGGAATTAGAGGGAATCATACTCAGTGAAATAAGCCAGAAAGAAAAAGAAAAATGTCGAATGGTTTCACTTATAACAGGACTATAGGGAGGCCGGGTGGGAGAGAGACACTCAGCGGTGGGGGTGGGGGCGTGGGGGGAGGGGAGGATAAGGGCACAAAATGGAAGAGAGGAGAATACAGGGGACCATGGAGATGGATCACGGGTGAATTGGTGGTGGGCTGCCCAAGGGGAATACAAAATGTAAAAGACATAAATAACAATAAAAAAAAGAAATAAAAAAAAGAAACTAAAAATATGTAAAACCATTAGAGATAAAAATGGATTGAATCTGTAAGGCAACTACAGAACACCAAGAGAAAACAAACCCAAAAAGATAAGTCAAATAGATCTTTTATAATTAAAAAAAAAATCATGGCTGAAAATTTAAAATAACGGATGTTTGAGGTTGCAATTAAGGAAAGTGCAAAAATGTTTTGATTTTTCTTTATGTTAAGCTGTATCCCCTGCCCTCTCTGGAGTCATGTACTGTCCAGTGTCTTCTTTCACCAAAGAAATCTGAGCAAAATAAATGGGCCCATGCCCATTCCAGCAAGATGCTTTGTAGCCCAGCTCGCAACCTGCTCTTCTCTTGGTGTCAGTGACTGTGGAAGTGTCCCTGAGAGACCCCGTGTCTGTGGGTCCTCCCTAAGCAAACAGCACACATAGAAAACTTCCCTGTTAACATGCACTGCACACCTAACCCAGCAAGAAATAAACTCCTGCAGTTTCAACCCATGACACTTGGGTGTTATTGCTAGCACAGCATACATTTGAGTTCTTTTTTTTTTTTTAGATTTATTTATTTATACATACAAGCTGGGGTACAGGCCAGAGACGTGGTGTGGCGAGAGGGTTCACCAGAAACAGAGTGGGGAGCAGAACAGGCAGATCAGAAATACACTGCTGAGGGGAGCAGTGGGTGAGGCAGGAGAGGTCTGCCGTACCATGTGGGATTCTCGAACTCGCGTCGCTGCTGCCGACAGCTCCACAGCGCAGCACTCAACCGCTGCGCAACCAGGGAGGCCCCACTTGAGTTCTTGATGGATACAAAAATTGAATAGCATGGTACACGCTGATGAAGAAACAATTTAAAAATTGGAGGAGGGATCTGAGAAATATTCCCAGAATGCAAAATAGAGCTCAAAAGAAGTAAAAAGCATGAAAGGACGAAGTGAGTGTTACGGATCGGACAAATGGCTGTCTCATGAAAAACACAGGAAAGGACAACAACGCAAAGTGGCTGGCTGGAGCCTTTCAGGTAAGTGATGGTTGAGTCAGATACTCAGGTTGAAAGGCACAGCATCACGAGAGAACAAACACCATAGCTGCACCATTGTGCATCACATAATGGCAAGTCCAAATGTACAGAGAAAATTTAAAAAATCAAAGAGAAGAAACAAGATAAGTCACATACAGGACAGCATCCGTTTCACAGACAGGAGATATCGGCATCTTCAGTAATAGAGCAGGAAATGATCGAGCGACATTTACAAAGTACTGATGGAAATTCTAAACCTAGTTTAACATTATTCAAAATTAATGGCAGAAGAATTACACTAGTCAACAGTGAGATAATAACTGATTTAAAAAGGCCCTAATCTGTAGTATCTTGGTGTGCTGAACATAAAGATAACCCTGAAAATTTTTTATTAGCTCTCATTTTGAAGATATTTCATATAATTCATTTTATATCTTTCACCATGTAAATTTATCCAATAGGACTGCAACAACATCCTAAATCAGCCTAGAATGATGTCATATTGCATCGCATTGCATAATACCATCATGCACGCATTTTCCAGAGTTGATTGCATCATTTTCTGATGCAATGCAGTACTATTGCCAGGCGGCTGCGGAAGTAAACTGACGTCAGCAGTGCACTAGATAAAGCCCTGTTGGAAAGGTTGAGCATTGAAAATATTTCAGACTTTGTGTGAGACAATTTAAGCTACTGTTACATAGAACTGTTATGATTTTATCCATTTAGGCACAATACAGAACAGTAATGCTTCAAAAGTGCGTTAATAGCATGGACAATTTCTGCTCTATTTGTGGGGAAGTGACATTTGCCAACCAGAAGAAAAGGATCAATTCTCAAGTGAAGAAGGCTTATCATCGTGACTTCGGATGCAAGGTTAGTGACCAAGACAAGCCTTGGGCCCCACATATATGCTGTGCTACATGTACAACACAACTTTCACAGTGGTTAAATGGCAAAAGACCATCAATGCCATTCGCAGTCCCCATGGTGTGGAGAGAGCCAAGCAACCACATAAAAGACTGTTCCTTCTGCATGGTTCCTCCTCTTCCCGGTTGAATAATGAAGCAAAAGAAGTCAAGAATAGTCTACCCAAATATTCCGTCTGCGTTGAGATGACTGGTTCAACAACTTGCTGCAGGGTGATGCGAAACAAGCATGGAATGCTTCTCATCTAGTGTCTACAAACTTTCTTGGGAATGTTAAGACAGAAAACTACAAGGAACTAGTAGAAGATACGCTAATGCAGTATCAAAAACTTGGCTGCAATGTGTCTCTAAAGATTCACTTCCTTCATTCCCATCTGCATTTCTTCCCTGAAAACTGTGGTATAGTTAGTGATGAACATGGCGAACGTTTTCATCAAGATATCACATCAATGGAACAAAGATACCAGGGAAAATGGTCCACTACAATGCTGGCTGACTACTGCTGGGCACTCACCAGAGATGCTCCTGAACAGCTGTACAAGAGACAAGCGAAGAAATCTAAGTAGTCTATGACTTGATTTTTTACAGGTATTAACCGTAGACCTATTACTATTGGCATGCATTTTGTGATGTAAACATCCATTTATTGCAGATTACAAAAAAAAAAACTAGAGCCAAAATTAGAATTTGACTGTCATATTCGTGTTGAGCACATACAAATTGGTAGGAAATGACTCATTTTATTTCAGTAACAGACTTTTGTAAAAACTTGTTCCAATGTTATATTTCATGACAAGCAAACATGAGAGAGTTGAGCATTAACAAAACCAGCTAAGAAAGCAGATAATGATTATCTTAAATTAAAAAAACTGGAACTCAAAGGAAGGAGGGTGCTGGGAAAATGAACAATGCTGGTAAATGTATTGGAAATGCTGTGTAAATGAAGTCTTGACTACATTAAATATAACAATAATAATTATAATTAATAATTAGAAGAAAAATGAACTAAAGTACTGTGTATAAAACAGTAACTTGAAACTTTGGATAGTACAGTTAGAGGTGGAGGATTTTGGATTAATCTGAGAATATTGTGAAATTTGGAACTGCTGAGTTTAAATTTTAAGGGAGCTGAATAAAAACAGAGTGAGGAATCGAAAATAATAAGATGAAAGAGTGGAAATGAAATAGTAGAAAGAGAAATCAACGAGTTCAAAGAAGACACAAGAAAAGAAATAGGCAGAAACAAAAATCCTGACCAATAATTACATGGTAGAAAGAATGCTAAACTATCTCATGATTCAACATAAATGCAGGCAATTCAATGATCTAGGTAAAAGAAAAAAATCAGAAAAATGCCACCATAGACTCCTAGCAGGAGCTTCAAATGGCTTGTAAGGAATGGAAAGGAAGGATCCCATTGTTAAACCTTCTTTATGGGCCTCATGGTCTACAGGGGAGAGGAGACAGGCTCCCCTTTGGGGGACAGATGCCTGAACAGTGCAGGTGGAGCTGCTCTAACTGGGGGTCTGGGACCTGGTTTCATCCTCCTGTCTCCTAGAACCAGGCAGGGAGATGGGGTTTTCCATCCCAGAAGACTTTACAATATGCTCCGAAACTGCATCATAAATCTACAGTAATAAAAACACACAGACTGGGGCCTCCCTTGTGGCACAACAGGTTAAGTGCAGCACTGTGGAGTTGTCCAAGGCTGTGGCGGGATTTAGATATCCAGCCAGGGTGATTTCCATATGGTGCAGAGGAACTCCCCTGCCTTACCTACTGCTCCCCTCAGCAGTGTAAATTTCAGTCAATCTGCCTGTTCTACTCCCTGCTCTGTCTCTGGTGAATGCTCTTACCGCCCCACACCTCTAGCCTGAATCCCAGCTTGCATCCAAAAATAAATCTTAAAAAAAAAACCCACAGATTTTGGAGGAGAAAAGAGAGCCCAGAAACCCCTCTTCCCAGGAGCCTCCTCAGCAACCAAGAGGAGCCAACAGCAAACACAGGGGACCTGCTTCCATCAGTGGAGCAGGGATGTGGGGGTCCTACTCAGGCATGAAACTGGACCCTGTGTGACTCTGTGGAAAAAATAAAACTCCCAGTTTTATTCACACCCAGCCCCCAGTTCTTCACACCCAGCCCTCCCTCCCCTGGGTCCTCTGACTGGACCCCTCAGCCATCATTGAGCTATTCGTCACCTTCCCCTATCTCTGGGCTCACTTCCTCCTCTTAGGATGCAACCAGGTCCCCACTTCAAAGTACAGATGCCACCTGGCACTGGGTCCCAAAGGACCAAGTTCCCTCTATCAGGAACTTCGCTCAGAGTCCCCAGGAAGCCAGCAATGCCAGGTGATTGAGGCACCTGGGTGGCGCACTAGGCTCAGTCAGAGCTGCCGGGGTAGGTACTGCACAGGTGCAGGTGAACAAGGCTGGCCACACCGGGGCTCCCTCCAGCAGTCTTGCTGCAGAGTGACATTTTAAAAATTCAAGGTGAAATGGGGTCAAATAGCCCATGTCTTCTCCAAAACTAATGTCAATGAAAACCTCAGGAAGCCTTAAAATGGCTACTTGGATTTGTTTACTTGGATTTAAAAACTCACTGTTCCTCCTTCCTTTTTACTCCTTCTTTATTCTCTGCTTTTCCTGATCGCCCCTCCTCACCACCTGGCAGCAGCCTCCATCCTCCTCCTTTACTTTGCTCGGCAGCCTCTCCTTCCTCCAAGGTTTCAGCCCCATGCAACCTCAGTGTCATAGCTGTGGTTTTTGTCATCTGAGTCTTATTCCCCGAACAGTTCACTCCTCCTCTCTCTGCTCTTCCTCCCAGATCCTCAGTCATTTCTCTGTGTTTCATTCAGGATGGGCTCTCTCTGTTGTTACCCTGCCATCTGCTCCCTCCCCTGCTCCTCCTTACCTTCCTCCTCTGCACTGTCCCTCCCAGTCAGTCCCTCCCTCTTGGCTCTGCCCTCATTGTTCTCCACTCTGGCTTTTGCCGATCTCACCACCAGGTGGCGCATTCTGCCATTTCCCTGGGCTTTATCTCCCAAGAATCTTTAAGTTCTCCCTGGGCCCTCCATCCTTCCTCTGCTCTTCATTCATGATCGACCCTCTAATTGCTACACTTCATTAAATAGATAGACAGTAATGATTTAAGCATCCCCTAGGATTTTCATTTAGAGTGTTTTCAAATTTGTTAAAATAAATACGGTGCTGGGCAACATTTGTACACATAAAGATTATCAGTGTTTCCAGCATTTCCTTCGGTCATTTCCCAAAAATAGAATGACGAAAAAAGACAGTATAAATAGTCTAGATTCACAATTCTCTGCAGGATGGCGGAAAAGTTATTCATTTCTCAGGAATGAATTAAAGTACATATTTCACCTCACCCTTGCCAACATTTCATTCTATCTATCAATCTGTCTTCTTCAATATTTTGATGATACTGATGGAGGAGATATAACTTAAAATTGAGATTAGAACTAGACCCACACAAGGAAGTGGGGGTAGAAGAAATCAACATAACCATTAGCACAATCCCTAGGTGCCAGCTCCTAAGTTACAAAGCATAGGTAGGAGCCAGACTGCAGTCTAGGGGCAAAGATATGGAGATTGAGCCCATTGTAGAATCTCCAATCTCTTTTCTAATTTTAGTTAGCCAGCAAACAGGAACCTTTCTCGAAGATGAGCCCCTCCCAAATGAAAGAAGGCTACATCAGTGCCATCCGTGCAAGAATTCAGGGCAGCCATTTCTCTGCCCACCTGTGGCTATGCAGGCGCTTTCCTTTACCAACTCTGTCCCTCTGCAGGGCAGTGGCCTGCCTGTCTGCCCGTGACCTGCACCATGCAGGCCTCTCTTTTAGCAAACCTGCCCCTCGGCGGGACAGCTCTTTCTGCCCACTTGTGCCTGTACAAGTGTCCTTTACTTTCTTGTCCTAATAAACCTGTTCTTTAAATATAACTGAGTCTCTGTCTCATGGAGAAACTTGTCGCGTGCTAACGAAGAGAGCTCTGGTGAAACATTTCCCAGAGTGAACCCAAGGACCCCGCTCCGCTCTCAAACTCCTCATCTCTAAAAAACGACATCATTACCATTGCACTAGAACCAAATGCACAATAAGTTTTATTATGTATAATAATCAGCAATTGTACTTTAGACTTTCCAAAATGAACAGCATTAGCTCAGTAATACTAGTAAACGAAAACATTAAACTACCCCACATTTTAGGAAATGAAAAAGAAGAGCAAAGGCATAAAACTAGAGCAGAATGACCAGAGGATCTCCAAACACATGTTATCTTGGTGCCACACAATGACATCACGTTCACTGGGATCCCTTAGAGCTGGAAGCCGAATGGAGTTCCAGCCACCAGGATGGGGACAGAAGATAGGTCTGCTAAGAAAACCTCCCCCACCTCAGCATGTCTTCTTCTCCACTATCCATTGGTTGGATGCAAATGACTCCATGGACATAGAGGACAGAATCACCAAAAGAACCTTAGTTCCTATATAGTCGTATGGATGCCACCTGGCCAGACACTAAGTGAGAGGTGGAGGGATTCTAGAGGATGAAGCATCTGGAATTCCAAGTTATGTAGCAGCTGGGTTCAATTACTGTGACCATGACCAAAGATTTCTTGAGTAATAAATATATGCTGGACACTGTGTTCAATGTGTATGTTTTCTTATTTATACTTTCATTCATTTTATGCCAATTTTATTCCATGAATACCTTCTTAAAAGCAGTGATTTACCCAACATATATTTTCTTCCTAAGCTGAGATTATTGTTCTCCATACAGAGAATCTCAGTATCAACTGTTGTCTGAAACTTCTTGACTTTTATGAACTCTAAAACTCTACTTGTCTCTAAATAAAAACCCCCTTTTCACTATTACACTCATTTCCCTTGAAAAAATAGAAGTGAAAACATGTGAATTATGGCTCCTGTAAAATGTTCAGCTCATGTCTGCCACACTGCATTCTGCTTGATGGTAAACACATTCCTTACCTAAATGAGGATTATAATTATATTAGGAAAAAAGCAAAGCATCATCAAGGTCTCCTATTATGTCTTCTCTGATATGCATAGTGGGTTTCGTCTTAAATTAGAAATGATTAATTAATATTATCTTTATAGAGGGGGACATGCATCTCAGAAATGGTGCTAGAGGACGTAGGAGCATTGTAGGAGTATTGTATTAGAGGAAAGATCTAAATCAGATGAAACTGATATCAGGCAAAATGGGGCTTCAAAGTTGCCAAAGGCAGTGCCCAAATTGCTTACCAGTCACTATCTTGGTTCTGCACCTGCGCACACATTTGCAAGACTACTCAGACTTAGGGAACAATAACAATGGGATTTATTCAACAAACAGGGAAAAGCAAAGAATTACTGGAGTCAACATATGGCCGTTTACCTTACTTAAAGCAATGTCCAGTCCATTAAGTCCCAGAAAAGTAACAAAGGTGGCGTCTTCCCACCACTGCTAACATGGAGCTCCTCTTCCAAACAATAGGCCACATTTCCAAAATGGCATCTTCCTTCTTCTGCAGACATGCAACAATCAGACTGTAGGCCAAGTTCCAACTCACGAGGACGACACAAAACACAACTGGAGATGCTCCCGGAACTGCCATGGTGTCCCAGCACAGCAACAGGCCAACAACACTGCAAACAGCAACTACAGCGGCCAGACGGCCCAACAGACTACACTTGGGCATTTTAGGAAGGCACCCGCTTCTGGCCTCTGCCTTCTTCCTTCGGCTGCAGTAAAGACAAAACTGGGAGCATTTTCCATCATTTGGCTACTTGCAAAGCCTCCAAAGTTGCTGGTCCCAAAGTCACTGAAGATTCCATAAACGCTCAATCTATATCCCAGCGGCTCAAAACTTCTGGCGTCTGATTTCCAAACTCCCAATCTTGGCGGCTACATTTTCTGCCGCTGATTTCTATATTCCTACAGCATGGCAACTGCTTCCTCTATTCCTTCAGCATGGC
Source organism: Scalopus aquaticus (assembly GCA_004024925.1). NCBI lineage: Eukaryota > Metazoa > Chordata > Mammalia > Eulipotyphla > Talpidae > Scalopus > Scalopus aquaticus. Next base: position 32,978 of record PVIJ01014312.1, on the reverse strand, counting down.
AACTGCCTCTTCCATTTCTGTGTGTCGCTGCTAGCCTTTAAGAACCTCTTACTGTGTGAAAAGCCCTTATGGCTCAGAGGCTTCCTAAACTGCTTTGGGTACCCTGCGGGATGACTTGGGGAAAAAAGCACACACTCTGTCATTTCAAGGTTTAGGTGAAAGATTTACCACTAGGTGAATTTGTAGTGCAAACTAAGTAACATATTCACGTGTCTCACTTCTGGCTTTAGTGATTCTGTTCCTGTGTGAAAAACCAGTCAGTCCTCAAAAAGCGTGATGACTAGACCAAAAAGGACTAACTCACTGAATTCAAGGTTTAGATGCAAAACTGACATCTATGTCATTTCTCAGCAAAAACTAAGTAACATATACCTGTGTCTCACTATTAGCCTTTAAGAACCTCTTTCTGTGTGAAAAGCCCCTATGGCCTGGAAAGCTTCATAAAGTGCCTTCGGCGCCATGCTGAATGACTTGGCAAAAAAGCACAAAATCTATCATTTCAAGGTTTAGGTGAAAGATTTACCAAAAGAGAATTTGCAGTTCAAATAAGTAACATATTCATGTGTTTCACTTCTGGCTTTTCATATTCTGTTTCTGTGTGAAAAACCTGTCAGTGCTCAGAAAGCATCAAACAGTGCATTTTGCCCCAAGTGTGATGACTAGGGAAAGAAACACTGCTCAGTGAATGCAAGGTTTAGATGCAAACCTGACATCTATGTCATTTCTCAGCAAAAACTAAGTAGGATATACTGGTGTCTCACTGCTAGCCTTTAAGATTCTCTTTCTCTGTAAAAAGCTTCAGAAAGCTTCCTAAAGTGCCTTGGGCACCATGCTGGATGACTTGGCAAAAAATCACAAACTCCCTCATTTCAAGGTTCCGGTGAAAGATTTACCAATAGGTGAATCTGAAGTTCAAACTAAGTAACATATTCACGTGTTTCTGACTGGCATTTGTTATTCTGTTCCTGTGTGAAAAACCTCTCAATCCTCCCAACGTGTCAAAGACTGCATTTTGCCCAAAGCGGAATGACTAACTCAGTGAACTCAAGGTTTAGATGGAAAACTGACATCAATGTCATTTCTCAGCAAAAACTAAGTAACATATACCTGTGTCTCACTGCTAGCCTTTAAAATCTCTTTGTCTGTGAAAAGCCCCATTGTTAGGAAAGCTTACTAAATAAAGTGCCTGGACACCATGCTGGATGGCTTGACAAAAAAGCACAAACTCTGTCATTTCAAGGATTGCATGAAAGAGTTACCCCTAGGTGAATTTGCAGTTCAAACTAAGTAACATATTCATGTGTTTCACTTTTGGCTTTTGAGATTCTTTTTCTGTTCAACCTGTCAGTGTTCAGAAACTGCCCAACAGTGCATTTCGCCCCAGGCAGGAACACTAGGCAAAAAAGCACTAACTCCAAAATATAAGGTTTATATGTAAAACTGACATCTATGTCATTTCTCAGCAAAAACTAAGTAACATATACCTGTGTCTCACTGCTAGTCTTTAAGATTCTCTTTCTCTGTGAAAAGCCTCTATTGCTCAGAAAGCTTCCTAAAGTGCTTTGGGTGCCCTGCGGAATGACTTGGCAAAAAAGCACAACCTCTGTGATTTCAAGGTTTAGGTAAAAGATTTACCAGTATGTGAATTTGCATTTCAAGCTATTTAGCATATAACTGTGTTTCACTTCTGGCTTTTGATATTCTGTTCCTGTGTGAAAAACCTGTCAGTGCTCGGAAAGCGTCAAACAGTGCATTTCACCCCAAGTGAGAAGACTAGGCTGAAAAGCACTAACTCAGTGCATTCGAGGTTTAGACGCAAAACTGACATCTATGTCATTTCTCAGTAAAAACTAAGAAACATATACCTATGTCCCACTGCTATCCTTTAAGAATCTCTTTCTGTGTGAAAAGCCCCTATTGTTCAGAAAGCTTCCTAAAGTGCCTTGGGCGCCATGCTGGATGACTTGACAAAAAAGCACAAACTGTCCTTTCAAGGTGAAAGATCTATCACTAGGTAAATTTGCAGTTTCAACTAAGTAACATATACATGTGTTTCCTTTCTGGCTGTTGATATTCTGTTCCTGGGTGAAAAACTTGTCAGTGGTCAGAAAGCCTCAAACAATGCATTCCACCCCCCCACCCTTCACTTCCCCCGCCCCCAGCGGGACGACTAAGCAAAAAAGCACTAACTCTGTGAATTCAAGGTTTAGATGCAAATCTGACATCTATGTCATTTCTCAACAAAAAAAAAAGTAACATTCCTGTATCTCACTGTTAGCGTTTAAGATTTTCTTTCTCTGTGAAAAGCCTCTACTGCTCAGAATGCTTCCTAAAGTTCCTTGGGCGCCATGCTGGATGACTTGGCAAAAAAATCAAAAACTCTGTCATTTCAAGGATTAGGTGAAAGATTTACCACTAGGTGAATTTGCAGTGCATACTAAGTAACAAATACATATGTTTCATTTCTGGCTCCTGAGAATTTTAGTGTTTAAAAGCCTGTCAGTGTTCAGAAAGCTCAAACAATGCATTTCGCCCCAAGCGGGATGACTAGGCAAAAAAGGACTAACTGAGTGAATATAAGGTTTAGATGCAAAACTGACATCTACGTTATTTCTCAGCAAAAACTATATAACATATGCCTGTGTCTCACTGCTAACCTTTAAGATTCTCTCTCTCTGTGAAAAGCTTCTATTGCTCAGAAAGCTTCCTAACTTGCCTTGGGCGCCACACAGGATAACTTGGCAAAATAGCACAAACTCTGTCATTTCAATGTTTAGGAGAAAGATTTACCAGTAGTTGAGTTTGCAGTTCAAGCTAAGTAACATATACATTTGTTTCACTTCTGGCTTTTGATATTCTGTTCCTGTGTGAAAACCTGTCTGTGTTCAGAAAGCGTCAAACAGAGCTTTTCACCCCAAGCGTCATGATTAGGCAAAAATGCACTAACTTAGTGAATTCAAGGTTTAGGTGATAAATTGACTTCTATGTCATTTCTTAGCTCAAACTAAGTAACAAATACCTGTGTCTCAGATGCTTTTTGGAGTGAAAAACCTCTATTTTGTGCTTTTTTGCCAAGTCATCCTGTATGGAGCCCACAGCACTTAGGAAGCATTCTAGTCAACAAAGGTTTTTCACACAAAAGAGCATCTTAAAAGCTTGCAGAAAGACATAGGCATAAGTTATTTAGTTTGAGTTGAGAAATAACATAGAGGTCCATTTTTCATGTAAACCTTGAATTCACTGAGTTAGTGTTTTTTGCCTAGTCATCCCACTGGGGCGAAATGTGCTGTTTGATGCTTTCTGAATACTGACAGGTTTTTCACCCAGGAGCAGAATTTAAAAAGCCAGAAATGAAACACATGTATTTGTTACTTAGTTTGAACTGCAAAATCACCTAGTTTTAAATCATTCACCTTAACCTTGAAATCACAGAGTTTGTTCTCTTTTGCCAAATCTTCCAGCTGGCACCCAAAATCATTTTATGGCGCTTTATAAATAATAGAGGCTTTTCACACAGAAAGAGATTCTTAAAAGCTAGCAGTGAGAGACAGGTATATATTTCTTAGTTTGAGCTGAGAAATGATATAGAGGTCAACTTTTTATGTATACCTTGAAATCACTGAGTTAGTGTTTTTTTTACCTAGTCATCCTGCTTGGGATGAAATGCACTGTTTGATGTTTTCTGATCACTTACAGGTTTTTCACACAAGAACAGAATCTAAAACGCCAGAAATGAAATACAATTATCTGTTACTTAATTTTAACTGCAAAATCGCTAGTGGTAAATCTTTCACCTAAACCTTGAATTCTCTGAATTAGTGCTCTTTTGCCTAGTCATTCCGCTTGTGGCGAAATTCACAATTTGATTCTTTCTGAGCACTGACAGGTTTTTCACCCAGTAACAGAATATAAAAAGCCAGAATGAAACACAGGTATATTTTACTTGCTTTGAACTGCAAAATCACCTTGGGTAAATCTTTCTTCTAAATCTTGAAATCACAGAGTTTGTGCTTTTTTGCACTCACCCAGCATTGTGCCCAAAGCACTTCAGGAAGCATCCTATGCAATATTGTTTTTCACACAGAAAGAGCATCTTATATACTAGCTTTGAGACACAAGTGTATGTTAATTATTGTGAACTACATAATCACTTAGAGGTAAATCATTCATCAAAACCTTGAAATGCAAAGTCATCCTGCAAGGCACACAAAGCACTTGAGGAAGCATTCTGTGCTACAGTGTTTTTTCACAAACAAACAGAAACCATGAGTTAGAAGTCAGACACAGGTATAAGTTACTTAGCTTGAACTGAGAAATGGCATAGAGCTCAATTTTTCATCTAAACCTTGAATTCTCTGATTTAGTGCTTTTTTGCCTAGTGATCCCACTTGGAGGGACTTGCACTGTTTGATGCTTTCTGAGCACTGACAGGTTTTTCATCCAGGAACACAATCTAAAAAGCTAGAAATGAAAACATGTATATGTTACTTAGTTTGAACTGCAAAATCACCTGGAGGTAAATCTTTCATCTAAACCTTGAAATCACAGAATTTGTGCTTTTTTTTCCCCAAGTCAGCAGACATGGTGCCTAAATCTCTTTAGGAACCTTTCTATACTATAGAAGCTTTTCACACAAAAAGAGCATCTTAAAAGTTAGTGGTGAGACAGAGGTATATGTTACTTAATTTGAGCTGAGAAATGACATTGAGGTCAAATTTTTATCTGAACCTTGAATTCACTGAGTTAGTGCTTTTTTTCCTAGTCATCCAACTTGGGGCAAAATGCACTGTTTGATGCTTTCTGAGCACTCTCAGGTTTTCCACACAGGAAAAGAATTTAAAAATCTAGAAGTGAAACACATGTTTATGTTACTTAGTTTGAACAGCAAAATCATCTAGGTGTGGCCAGGCCAGAAATGCAAGGAAATTCGTGGAAAGGTGTGGCCAGTCTGTGCAATGCAAAACTTGCGGCCAGGTAGGGCAATGCAAGGACAGGCACGGAAAGTTGCAACCAGGCCAGACAATCCAAGGAGCACGGAAAGGTGCGGCCATGCAGGGCAATGCAGTCACAGACGGGGAAAGTTGAGGCCAGTCTGGGAAATGCATAGACAGGCGTGGATAGCTGCGGTGGTCGGGCATGCAAGTGCAGTCGGGGAACATTGAGGCCAGGAAGGGCCATGCAATGACTGGTGGTCCAAGGTGCAGCCTTGCCGGGTAATGCAAGGAAAGGTGTGGAACATTGCAGCCTGGCCAGGTTTGGAAGCACAAGCATGGAAAGGTGCGGCCAAGTCATGCAACGCAAGGATAGGCGTGGAAAGGTACGGCCATTCTGGGCAATGCAAGGACAGGAGTGAAAGGTGAGGCCAGTCCAGACAATGCAGGACAGGCTTGGAAATGTGCGGCCAGGCTGGACAATATAGGGCAGGCACAGAAATTGCAAGGAGAGCAATGGAAATGTGCAGCCAGGCTGGGTAATGCAAGGACAGTAGTGGAAAGGTGAGGTGAGGCCAGGTAATGCAAGGACAGGCATGAAAGTTGCAACCAGGACAGACAATGCAAGGAGAGCAATGGACAGCTGCAGCCAGGCCAGGAAATGCAAGGACAGGAGCGGAAAGGTGATGTCGGGCCAGGAAATGCAAAGAGAGGTGTGGAAAGGTGTGGTGAGGCCGGGCAATGCAGGAACAGATTGCGAAATGTGCACCAGGCCGGGTAATGCAAAGATGGGCATGACAGGTGAGGCCTGGCTAGGCAATGGAAGCGCAGGCATGGAAATATGCAGCCAGGTCGTGCAATGCAAGGACAGGAGTGGAAAGTTATGGCCATGCAGATCAATGCAAGGACAGGCCTGATATGTGCAGCCAGGCAGGACAATACAACAACAGGGGTGGAAATGTGAGGGCAAGCCTGGGTTGCAAAAACATCCTTGGAAATGTGCAGCCAGGTCAGGCAGTGCAGCACCTGGCATGGAAATGTGCAGACAGGCTGGGCAATGCAAGGAGAGGCGAGGACAGGTGTGGCCAGGCTGGGCAATGTAAAGACAGGATGGAAAGGTGAACCTGGATGGGTAATGAAAGGACAGGCATGTAAAGGTGAGCCAGGCTGGAGAAGGAAGGAGAGCAATGGAAGGGTACTGCCAGGCCTAGAAATGCAAGGATAGGAGTGGAAAGGTGATGCCAGGCTGGGCAATGCAAGGACAGTTGTGTAAAGTTGCGCCCAGGTCGGGCAATGCAAGGACAGGCATGGCAAGGTGCGCCCAGGCAGGTCTATTCAAGAACAGACCCTGAAAGGTGTGGCCAGGCCGGACAATGCAAGGACAGGCATGGAAAGTTGCGGCCAGTTCAGACAATGTAGGGGCAGGTTTGGAAAGGTGCTGCCAGGTCGGGCAATGCAAAAACAGTCGTGGAAAGGTGCAGACTGGCCAGACAATGCAACAACAGGAGTGGAAATTGCGGCCAGGCTGAACAATGCAATGATAGGTGAGGAAAGGTGCGGCCAGGCCGGACCATGCAAGGACAGTAGAGGAAAGATGCAGGCAGCCACACAATGCAAGGATAGGCGTGGAAAGGTGAGACCAGGCCGGACAATGCAAAAACAGGTGTGGAAAGTTGCAACCAGGCCTGACATCAATGACAGGCATGTAAAGGTGCGGCCTGGATGGGCAATTTAAGGACAGTCATGGAAAGGTGCAGCCATTTGGGACTCTGCAACAACAGGAGTAGAAAGATGGGGCCAGGCCGGGAAATGCGAAGAGGGGCGTGGAAAAGTGCAGCCCAGCTGGTCTATGCAAGGACAGGAGTGGAAAGGTGGGGTCAGGTTGGGCAATGCCAAGACAGATGGGGAAATGTGCTGCCAGTCCAGTTAATGCAAGTACAGTCGTGGAAATTGCAGCCAGGGTGGACAATGCAAGGACAGGTGTGAAAGGTGCAGCCAGGCAGGTCTATGCAAACACAGGACTGGAAAGGTGCGGCCAGGTCAGTCAATGTAAGGCCAGGCGTGGAAAGTCGCGGCCAGGTTGGGCAATGCAAAGACAGTTGTGGAAAGGTGCCGCCAGGCCGGATAATTCAAGGACAGACATAGAAAGGTGCGGCCAGTTCAGACAATGTAGGGCCTGTCATGAAAAGTTGCGGCCAGGTCGGGCAATGCAAGGACAGTCGTGGAAAGGTGTGGGCAGGTCTGGCAATGCAAGGACAGTCGTGGAAAGGTGCAGCCAAACCGGGCAATGCAACAACAGGTGTGGAAAGTGCGGCCCTCTGGACAATGCAATGACAGGCGTGGAAATGCGCAGCAGGTCGGGCAATGCAGAAAAAGCTGGAAAGGTGCGGTCAGGTCGGGTAATTGAAAACTGTGGCCCGGCTGGGCAATGCAAGGAAAGGCATGGAAAGGTGCGGACAGGCAGGGCAATGTCAGGACAGGCGAAGAAATGTGCTGCCAAGCCAGGCAATGCAAGGAGTAGAAAGGTGGGGCCAGGATGGGCAATGAAAGGAGGGGCATGGAAAGGTGCAGCCAGGCTGGTCTATGCAAAGACAGGCGTGGAAAGGTGGGGTCAGGTTGGGCAATGCCAAGACAGACGAGAAAATTTGCGGCCAGTCTGGGTAATGCAAAGACAGGCTTGGAAAGGTTGCGCCAGGTCTGGCAATGCAAGTACAGTCGTGGAAATTGCGGCCAGGTTGCATAATGCAAGGACAGTCATGGAAAGGTGCAGCCAGGCAGGAAAATGCAACGACAGGGGTAGAAAGTGCAGCCAGTCTCGACAATGCAAGCACAGGCCTGGAAAGTTGCAGCCAGCTCAGTCAATGTAGGGGGAGGGGTGGAAAAGTGCTGCCTAGTCGGGCAATGCAACGGCAGGCTGGAAAGGTGAGGCCTGGTCCGGCAATGCAAGGGCAGGCTGGTAAGGTGCGGTTAGGTCAGGCAATGCAAGGACAGGCGTGGAAAAGTGGGCCACACTGGGCAATGCAAGAACAGACGAGGTAAAGTCCAGCCAGGTCGGGCAAAGCAAGGACATGCGTGGAAAGGTACGGCCAGGTCGAACAATGCAAGAACAGACTTGCAAAGGTGCGGCCAGGTCTGGCAATGCAAGTACAGTTGTGGAAAGTTGCAACAAGGTCGGACAATGCAAGGACAGGCCTGGAAATGTCCAGCCAGGTCAGGCAATGCAAGGACGAGGTGGAAAGGTGCAGTCTGGATGGGTGAGACATGGCCCAGCATGCAAAGGTGAAGCCAGGCCTGGCAATGCAAGGACAAGCATGGAAAGGTGCAGCCAGGCTGGACAATGCAAAGAAAGGCATGGAGCAGTGTGGCCAGGTCATGCAATACAAGGACAGGTGTAGAAAGGTAAGGCCATGATGGGCAATGCAAGGACAGGTGTGGATAAGTGCAGCCAGTCAGGGCAATGCAAGAGCCTGGGTGGAAATGTGAGGCCAGGCCTGGATTGCAAAAACATCCTTGGAAATGTGCGGCCAGGTAGGACAGTGCAGCACCAGGCGTGGAAAGGTGCGGACAGGCTGGGCAATGCAAGGACAGGCGTGGAAAGGTGCACCCAGGCCAGACAATGCAAGGAGAGCAATGGAAAGTTGCAGCCAGGCCTGTCAATGCAAGGGCAGGAGTGGAAATATGCGGCCAGACCGGACAATGCAAGGACAAGCATGGAAAGGTTCAGACAGGCTGGACAACATGAGTAGAGGGGTAGAAAGTTGCAGCTAGGCCGAAAATGCAAGGACAGAAGTGGAAAGGTGTAGCCAGGCCCAACAATTCAAGGACAGGCGTGGAAATGTGCGGCCAGGCCGGCCAATGCATGGACAGGCGTAGAATTGTGTGGCCAGTTGGGCCAATGCATGGACAGGCGTAGAATTGTGTGGCCAGCTCGGTCGATGCAAGGACAGGTGTGAAAAGGTGTGGTCAGACTGGGTAATGCAAGGACAGACAGGGAAAAATGCGGACTGCCTGTGTAATGCTAAGACAGTTGTGGAAAGGTGCGGCCAGGCTGGATATGCAAGGACAGGCGTGGAAATATTCGGCCAGGCTGGACAATGCAAGGACAGGCACGGAAAGGTTTGGTCAAGTCAGGCAATGCAAGGACAGGTGTGGATAAGTGCAGCCAAGCAGGGAAATACAAGAACCAAGGAGGAAAGTTGTGGCCAGGTCAGGCAGTGCAGCGCCAGGCATGGAAAGGAGCAGACAGGCTGGGCAATGCAAGGACAGGAGTGGAAAGGTGTGGGCAGGCCGGAATGCAAGGACAGGCATGGAAATGTGCAGTCAGGGTGGGAAATGCAAGGACAGTCGTGGCAAGGTGCAGTCAGGTCAGGCAATGCAAGGACAGGAGTGGAAATGTACGGTTAGGTCAGGTTGCAGGACCCAGTGTGGAAAGGTGCAGCCAGGTCTGACAATGCAAGGACAGGTGTGGAAAGGTACAGCCAGTTCGGGCGAGGCAGGGCCAGGCCTGGGAATTGCGGCCAGGCCTGGCAATGCAAGGACAGGCGTGAAAAGTTGCAGCCAGTTCGGGTGAGGCAGAGCCATTCCTGGAAATTGTGGTGAGGACTGGCAATGCAAGGACAGGAGTAGAAAGGTGAGGCCAGGTCGGGCATACAAGGACATGCATTAATTGTGCGGCCAGGCTGATCTATGTAAGCACAAGCCTGGAAAGGTGCAGCCAGGCCAGACAATGCAAGGACAGGTATGGAAAGGTGTGGCCAGGCCGGGCAATGCGAGGACAGGTGTGAAAAGGTACAGCCAGTCCTGACAATGCAAGGACAGTCATGGAAAGGTGTGGCCATTCTGGGCAAAGCAAGACAGGGGTGGAAAGTTAAGGCTAGGCCAGACAATGCAAGGAGAGGAATGGAAAGGTGTGGACAGGCCGGGCAATGCAAGGACAGGAGTGGAAATGTGAGGCCAGGCAGAGCAATGCAAGGATAGGCATGGAAAGGTATGGCTAGGTCGGGCAATGCAAGAATAGAGGGGCAACATGTGGCCAGCCAGACAATGCCAGGACAAGCGGGAAAAGCTGCAGCTAGTCCGGTAATGCAAGGATAGGCTTGAAAAAATGCAGCCAGGCCAGGCAATGCAAGGATAGGCATGGAAAGGTGGGGCCAGGCTGGACAATGTAAGGACAGACATGGAAAGGTGGGGCCAGGACGAACAATGTAAGGACAGGCTTGGAAAGGTGTGGCCAGGCCAGGCAATGCAAGGAGAGTCGTTGAAAGGTGTGGCCAGGTTGGGAAATGCAAGGACAGGTGTTAAAATGTGTGGCCAGGTTGGGCAAGGCAGGGCAAGGACTGGAAATTGCGGATATGCCTGGCAATGCAAGGACAGGCATAGAAAGGTGTGGCCAGTTCAGGCAATGCAAGGAGAGGCGTGAAAGGAGAGGCCAGGCCGGTCTATGCAAGCACAGCTGTGGAAAGGTGCGGCCAGGTCAGACAATGTAGGGCCAGGAGAGGAAAGTTGTGGCCAGGTCTGGCAATGCAAGAATGGTTGTGGAAAGGTGCGGGCAGGACAGACAATCCAAGGACAAGCGTGGAAAGGTGCAACCTGGCCAGAATGCAATGACAGGCATGGAAATGTGTGGCCAGGCTGGGCAATACCAGGACATACTGGGGAAGGTGTGGCCAGGCCAGACAGTGCAAGGACAGGCATGAAAGTTGCAGCCAGGCTGATCTATGCAAGCAGAGGCTTGGAAAGGTGCAACCAGGTCAGGCAATGTAGGACCAGGTGTGAAAAATTGCTGCCATGTTGGGCAATGCAATGACAGTAGCCAAAGGTGCGGCCAGGTATGGAAATGCAAGGATAAGCATGGAAAGGTACGGCAAGGCCAGACAATGCAAGTACAGGTGTGGAAAAGTGCGACCAGGATGGACAATGCAAGGACAGGTGTGGAGAGGTGCCACCAATCTGGACAATTCAAGTACAGCCGTGGAATGGTGCAGCCAGGCCTGGCAATGAAAAGACAGGTGTTTAAATGTGTGGCCAGACCAAGCAATGCAAGCACAGGCATAGAAACATGCGGCCAAGCTGGACAATGCAAGGAAAGCCGTGAAAGGTGCAACCAGGTCAGGAAATGTAGGGCCAGGCGTGGAAAGGTGCAGCCCGGCAGTACAATAGAAAAACAGGTGTGAAAAGTTGCAGCCTGTCCGGACTACAGAAGGACAAGTGTGGAAAGGTGTGATCAGGCCAGGCAATGCAAGGACAGGCATGGAAATATTTGGCCAGACCAGATAATTCAAGGACAGGTGTGGAAAGATGTGGCCAGGATGGCCAATTCAAGGAAAGGTGTGGAAAGGTGCGGCCAGGGGCAACAATGCCAGGACAGGCGTGGAAATGTGCGGCCAGCCCGAGCAATGCAAGGACAGGCTTGGATAGGTGCGGACAGGCTGGAGAATGCAAGGACAGGTGTGGAATTGTGATGCTAGGCCAGACAATGCAAGGAGAGCAATCAAAATGTGCAGCCAGGCCGGGCAATGCTAACACAGGCGTGGAAAGGTGCGAACAAGCCAGACAATGTAAGGAGAGGCATGGAAATGTGCGGCCAGGCCAGACAATGCAAGGACATGCGTGGAAATGTGCAGCTATGATGGAAAGGTGTGGCCAGGCCAATCTATGCAAGCACAGGTGTGAAAAGATGTGGCTAGGTCAGGCAATGTAGGGCCAGAGTGGAAAGGTGTAGCTAGGTGGGCAATGCAAGGACAGTCGTGGAATGGTGTGGGCAGGTCTGGCAATGCAAGGATAGTCTGGAAAGGTGAGGCCAGGCCAGAAAATGCAAAGACAGACGAGGAAAGGTGCGGCCAGTCCAAGTAATGCAAGGACAGGCTTAGAAGGTGTAGCCTGGCTGCTCAATGCAAGGACAGGCATGAAAGGTGTGGCCAGGCCGGTCTATGCAAGCACAGAATTGGGAAGGTGCCACCAGGCTGGGTAATGGAAGGCCATGTGTGGAAATGTGCGGCCAGTCCGGGCAATGTGAGGACAGTATGGAAAGGTACAGCCCTGCCGGGCAATACAAGGACATGCGTGGAAAGGGGCGGCCTGACTGGCCAATGCCAGGTCAGACTGGGAAATGTGCAGCCAGTCAGGGAAATGCAAGGACAGGCTTGGAAAGGTGTGGCCAGGCCGGGCAATCCAAGGACAGGTGTGAAAGGTGTGCCAGGATGGTCTCCTCAAGCACAGGCCTGGAAAGTTGCGGCCAGGTCAGGCAATGTAAGGGCAGGTGTGTAAAGGTGCGGACATGTCGGGCAATGCAAGGAAGTCTTAGAAAGGTGCGACCAAGCCGGACAATGCAAGGACAGGCATGGAAAGATACGACCAGGTCAGGCAATGCAAGGACAGGTGTGGAATTGTGTGGCCAGGTCAGGCAATGCAGGGCCAAGGTTTGAAATTTGTGGCCGTTCGGGCAATGCGTGTACTGTTGTGGAAGGTGTGGCCAGGTGTGGCAATGCAAGGACTTGCGTGGAGAGGTGCGGCCAGGCCGGACAATGCAAGGACAGGTGTGGAGAGGTGCGGCCTGCCCGGGCAATACAAGGACAAGCATGTAGAGGTGCGACCAGTCCGGGCAATGCAAGGACAGGGGAGTGGAGGTGCGGCCAGGCAAGGCAGTTTAGGGATAGGAGTGCAGAGGTGCGGCCAGGCTGGAGAATGCAGGGACAGGCTTGTAGAGGTGCTGCCAGCCCGGGAAATACAAGGACAGGCGTGTAGAGGTACGACCAGTCCGGGCAATGCAAGGACAGGGCGTAGAGGTGTGGCCAGGCCGGGCAATGCAGGGACAGGAGTGCAGAGATGCGGCCAGGTCGGGTAATGCAAGGACAGGCGTGTAGAGGTGCTACCAGCCCAGGCAATACAAAGACAGGCATGGAGCTCTGCAGCCAGGCCGGGCAATGCAAGGACATGTTTGGAGAGGTGCGGCCAGGCCCTGCAATGCAAGCACAGGCCTAGATAATTGCAGCCAGGTCAGGCAATGGAGGGCCAGCCGTGGAAAGTTGCGGCCATTTGGACAATGCAAGTACAGTAGTGGAAAGGTGCCAAGAGGTATGGCATTGCATGGACTGGCATGGAGAGGTGCCGACAGGCCGGGCAATGCAAGGACAGGAGTGGAGAGGTGCGGCCAGGCCGGGCAATGGGACAGACATGGAGAGGTGTGGCCAGGTCGGGCTTGTAAGTACAGGTGTGGAGAGGTGCGGCCAGGCCGGGCAATGCAAAGACAGGCCTGGACAGGTGCGGCCAGGTCAAGCAATGGAGGGCCAGGCGTGGATAGGTTCAGCCGTTAGGGCATTGCATGTACAGTTGTGGAAAATTGCGCCATGTGTGGCAATGCAAGGACAGGTGTGGATATATGCAGCCAGCCAGGGCAATGCAAGGACAGGAGTGGAGAGTTGCGTCTTGGCTAGACAATTAAAGGACAGTCGTTGAGAATTGCAGCCAGCCCGGGCAATGCAAGGACAGGAGTGGAGAGGTGCGGCCAGGCAGGGCAATGCAAGCACAGGCCTGGAATGTTAAGGCCAGAACAGGCAATGGAGGGCCAGGGTTTGAAAGTTGCAGCCTTTCGGATAATGCATGTACAGTCATAGAAGGAGCGGCCAAGTGTGACAATGCAAGGACTGGTGTGGAGAGGTGCGGCCAGGCCGGACAATGCAAGGCAGGCATGGAGAGGTGCGGTCAGGCCGGGTAATGCAAGGACAGGAGTGGACAGCTGTGGCCAGGACGGACAATGCAAGGACAGGTGTGGACAGGTGCGGCCTGGCCCAGCAATGCAAGCACATGCCTGGAAAGGAGCAGCCAGGCCGGGCAATGCAAGTAGAGTTGTGGAAAGGTGCGGCAAGTTGTGGCAATGCAAGGACTGGCATGGAGAGGTGCAGCCCGGCCAGAGAATGCAAGGACATGCGTGGAGAGTTGCTACCAGCCCGGGCAATTCAAGGACAGGAGTGGAGAGGTGCGGCCAGGCCAGACAATGCAAGGAGAGCTGTGGAAAGGTGCTGCCAGGTGTGGCAATGCAAGGACAAGCTTGGACAGGTTCGGCAGGCAGACATTGCAAAGACAGGTTTGGAGAGGTGTGGGCAGGCATGGCAATGCAAGAACAGGCTTGGACAGGTGTGACCAGGTCTGGCAATGCAAGGACAGGCTTGGAGAGGTGCGGCAAGTCCCGGCAATTCAAGCATAGGCCTTAAGAGGGGATGCCAGGTCGGCAATGGAGGGCCAGGCATAGAATGGTTCTGCCTTTCAGGCAATACAAGTAAAGTCGTGGAAAGGTGCCGCCAGGTGTGGCAATGCAAGGACAGGCGTGGACAGGTGTGGCCAGGAGGGCATTGCAAGGACAGGCTTAAAGACGTGTGGCCAGGCCAGGTAATGCAAGCACAGGCCTGGAAAGGTGCAGCCAGGTCGGGCAGTGGAGGGCCAGGTGTGCAAATGTGTGGCCTTTTGGGCAATGCAAGTACAGTTGTGGAAAGGTACCGCCAGGTGTGGCAATGCAAAGAATGGCGTGGAGAGGTGTGGCCAGGCTGGACAATGCAAGGACAGGTGTGGAGAGGTGAGGTCAGGCCAGTCAATGAAAGGAGAGGAGTGGAGAAGTGCAACAAGACCGGACAATGCAAAGACAGTCGTGGAGCTGTGTGACCAGTCCGGGCAATGTAAGTACAGGTGTGGAGAGGTGCCGCCAGGCCGGACAATGAAATGACAGGTGTAGAGAGGTGTGGCCAGGCCGGACAATGCAAGGACAGGAGTGCAGGGTGTGGCCAGGCCAGGCAATGCAAGGATAGGTGTAGACTAAGTGCTGCCCAGTCTGCAATGCAAGCACAGGTCTGGAAAGGTGTGGCTAGGTCCGGCAATACAAGGACAGGCCTGGAGAGGTGCGGCCAGGGCGGGCAATGCAAGGACAGGTGTGTGGACAGGTGCGACCAGGTCGGACAATGCAAGCACAGACCTGGAGAGGTGCAGCCAGGTAAGTCAATGCAAGGCCGGGCTTGGAAAGCTGTGGCTGTTCGGGCTATGCAAGTAAAGTTGTGGACGGGTGCGGCCAGGTCTGGCAATGCAAGGACTAGCGTGGAGAGGTGAGCCATGCCGGGCAATGCAAGGACAAGCGTGGAGCTGTGCAGCCTGGCCGGGCAATGCAAGGACAGAAGTGTAGAGATGCAGCCAGGGCAGGCAATGCAAGGACATGCGTGGACAGGTGCGGCCCGGCCTGGCAATGCAAGCAAAGACCTGGAAAGGTGTTGCTAGGTCGGTCAATGGAGGGCCAGGCGTCGAAAGGTGTGGCCATTTGGGCAATTCAAGCATAGTCGTGGAAAGGTGCCGCCAGGTGTGGCACATCGAGGACTGGTGTGGAGAGGTGCAGCCAGGCTGGACAATGCAAGGACAGGTGTGGAGAAGTGTGGCCAGGGTGGGCAATGAAATGACTGTCATGGAGAGGGGAAGTCCAGCCAGGCAATGCAAGTACAGGCCTGGAGAGATGTGGTCAGGCCGGACAATGCAAGGACATCATGGACAGGTGCATCCAGGCAGGGCAATGCAAGGACTGGCGTGGTAGGTGCATCAAGGCCTGGCAATGCAATGACAGACATGGAGAGGTGCGCCAGGCCGGGCAATGCAAGGACGGGGTGGAGAGTTGTGGCCAGGCTGGGCAGTGAAAGGACAGGCATGTACTGGTGCGGCCTGGCCCGGCAACGCAAACATAGGCCTGGAAAGGTGTGACCAGGTCAGGCAATGGAGGGCCAGGGTTGTAAACGTAGGGTCTTTTGGTCAATGCAAGAACAGTTGTGGAAGATGAGGCCAGGTGTGACAATGCAAGGACTGTCATGTACAGGTGCGGCCAGGCCATACCAATGCAAGGATACGCGTGGAGAGGTGTGACCAGGTAAGGCAATGCAAAGATATGCATGGACAGGTGCATCCAGTCCGGGCAATGCAAGGACAGGCATATACAGGTGCAGCCCAGCCCAGGAATGCAAGCACAGGCCTGGAGAGGTGCTGCCAAGTCAGGCAATGGAGGGCCAGGTGTGGAAGGTGTGGTCGTTTGGACAATGTAAGCACAGTCTTGGAAGGTGTGGCAAGGTGTGGTAATGCAAGGACCGGAGATGTGGAGATGTGTGGCCAGGCTGGACAATGCAAGGACAGGAGTGCAGAGTTGTGCCCAGGCCAGGTAATGCAAGGGCAGGGGTGGACTATGGGTAGCCCAGCCCGGCAATGCACATATAGGCCTGGAAAGGTGCGGAAAGGACGGGCAATCAAGGGCCAGGCATGGAAAGGTGAGGCTGTTTGGGCAATGCAAGTACAATTGTGGAAAGGTGCAGCCAGGTGTGGCAATGCAAGGAGTGGCGCGGATAGGTGAGGCCAAGCAGAATGCAAGGAAGATGTGGAGAGGTTCTGCCAGGCCAATCAATGAAAGGACAGGCCTGGAATAGTGCGGCTAGGCCAAGCAATGCAAGGGCAGGTGTGGAGCATTGCGTCCTGGCTGGGCAACGCCCGGACAGGCGTATACAGGTGCGGCCTGACATGGCAATGCAAGCACAGGCCTGGATAGGTACGGCCAGTTTGAGTAATGAAGGGCCAGGGGTTGAAATTTGAGGCCTTCTGGCAATGCAAGTATAGTCCTGGAAGGTACGGCCTGATGTGGCAATGCAAGAACTGGCGTGCAGAAGTGAGGCCAGGCAGGACAATTCAAGGACTGGCATGGAAAGGTGCGGACAGGAAGGACAATGCAAGGACAGGCTTGGAGAGGGGTGGCCAGACCAGGCAATGCAAGTACAAGAATGGAGAGGAGCACCCAGCCTGGGAAATGCAAGGACAGGTGTGGTAAGGTGTGGCCAGGCTGGGCAATGCAAGAACAGGTTTGGAGAATTGCAGCCAGGCTGAGAAATGCAAGCCAGGCATGGAGTGGTGCTCTAGGCCAGGCAAAAAAAGGACAGGCATGGAGATCTGCAGCCAGGCCGGGCAGTGCAAGGACAGGCATGGGCAGGTGCTACCAGGTCGGGAAATGGAGGCCCAGGTGTGGAAATGTGGACCCTGTTCAGGCAATGCAGTTACAGTCTTGGAAATGTGCAGCCAGCCTGGCAATTCAAGTGCAGGCTTGGAGAGGTGCGGCCAGCCCAGGCAATGCAAGGATAGGAGGGAAGAGGTGTGGACAGGCCGGACAATGAAAGGAGAGTTGTAGAGAGAAGTGGCCAGCCCCAGCAATGCAATGACAGGAGTGGAGAGTTGCAGCCAGGCCGGACAATGCAAGGAGGGCACGTGGAGAGGTGTGGCCAGGCCGGACAGTGCAAGGACAGGCGTGAGAGTTGTGGCCAGCCAGGACAATCAATGGACAGGCCTGGAGAGTGCGGCCAGCCTGGGCAATGCAAGGACAGGAGAGGAGAGGTACGGCCAGGCAGAGCAATGAAAGGACAGACATGGACACGTGTGGCCAGGTCTGGCAATGGAGGGCAAGGCAGGGAAAGGTCTGGCCATTCGGGCTTTGGAAGTACAGTCATGGAAAGGTGTGGCCAGGACTGCCAATGCAAGGACTGGTGAGGAGAGGAGCAGCAAGACTGGACAATGCAAGGACAGGCGTGAAGTGGAGTGGCAAGGCCAGACAATTCAGGCACAGGCGTGGACAGGTGCAGCCAGGCTGGATAATGCAAGGACATGTGTGGAGAGGTATGGCCATGCCAGACAATGAAAGGACAGGTGCGGAGAGGTGCGGCCAGGCCAGGCAATGCAAAGACGTGCTTGGTCAGGTGTGTTCAGGTCGGGCAACAGAGGGCCAGGCATGGAAATGTGCGGCCAGTTCAGGCAATGCACGTACAGTCGTGGAAAGGTGCTGCCAGGCCTGGCGATTCAAGGCTGGCGTGGAAAGGTGCGGCCCGACTGGACAATGCAAGGACAGTTGTGTAGAGGTGTGGCAAAGACAGGGAATGCAAGAACAGGTGTGGACAGGTGTGACCAGGGAGGACAAAGCAAGGACAGGTGTGGACAGTTGCGGCGAGGCTGGGTATTACAAGGTCAGGCATGGAGAGGTGCGGCCAGGCCGTGTAATGCAGGGACAGGTATGGAAAGCTGAGTCCGTTTGGGCAATGCAAGTACAGTAGTGGCCAGTGCGGCCAGGTCTTGCGATGCCAGGACTGACATGGAGAGGTGGCGACCATGCCAGGCAATGCAAGGACAGGCATGGTGAGGTGTGGCCAAGCCAGGCATTGCAAGGACAGGCGTGAATAGGTGCAACCAGGCCAAATAATTCAAGGACAGGTGTGGAGAGTTGCTGCCAGCCCGGGTAATGCAAGGACAGGAATAGAGGTACGGCCAGGCCAGGCAATGCAAGGACAGGAGTGGAGGGGTGCGGCCAGGCCAGGCAATGCAAGCACAGGCCTGGAAATGTTCAGCCATTTGGGCAATGCAAGTACTGTCATGGAAGGTACAGCCAGGTGTGTCAATGCAAGGACTGGTGTGAAGAGGTGCAGCCAGGCCGGACAATGCATGGACAGGTGTGGAGAGTTGTGGTCAGGCCGGACAATGAAAGGACAGGCGTGGTGTAGTGTGGCCAGGCCCGACAATGCACGGACAGGTGTGGAGAGGAGCAGAAAGGCTGGACAAATCTAGGACAGGTGTGGAGAGCTGCGGCCAGGCTGAACAATGCAAGGACAGGCATGGAGAGGTGGGACCAGACCGGAAAATGTAAGGACAGGTGTGGAGAAGTGCGGCCAGGCCAGCCAATGAAAGGACAGGTGTGGAGAGGTGTGGCCAGGACAGACAATGCAATGACAGGCGTGGAGAGGTGTCACCAGTCCGGTCAATCAAGGACAGGCTTGGACAGGTGTCGACAGGCTGGGAAATGAAAGGACAAGCATGGACAGGTGAGGCCAGGCCCCACAATGCAAGCACAGGCGTGAAAAGGTGTGGCCAGTTCAGGCAATGTAGGGCCAAGAGTGGAAAGTTGAGGCCAGGTCTGGCAATGCAAGGATAGTCTGGAAAGGTGCGGCGAGGCTGGACAATGCAAGGACAGGCTTGGAAAGGTGCTGCCAGGTCGGGCAATGCAAGGACAGTCGTGGAAACTTATGACCATGTCTGGCAATGCAAGGTCGGTCGTGGAAAGGTACAGGCAGGATGAACAATCCAATGACAGGAAAGGTACAACCCAGTTGGAATGCCATGACAGACATGGAAAGGTGTGGCCCAGCCTAGCAACACAAGGACAGGCGTGGAAAGCTGCCACCAGGCTGGGCAATGCCAGGACAGATGAGGAAAGGTGTGGCCAGTCCGGGTAATCTAAGGACAGGTTTGGACAGGTGCGGCCAGGCCGGGCAATGCGTGGACAGGCATGGAAATGTGCGGCCAGGCTGGGCAATACAAGGACAGGTGTGGATAATTGCAGCTAGGCAGGGCAATGCATGAACCAGGGTCGAAAGTTGCGGCCAGGTGGGGCTTTCATAACATCTGTGGAAATCTGCAGCCAGGTTGGGCAGTGTTGTGCCATGTGTGGAAAGGTGTGTACTGGCCGGACAATGCAAGGACTGGCAAGGAAAGGTGCGGCCAGGCCAGACAATGCAAGGACAAGAGTGAATAAGTCCGGCTAGGCTGGAGGATGCAGGGACTGGCTTGGATAGTTGCGGCCAGGCCAGACAATGAAAGGACAGATGTGGAATTGTGAGCCCAAGCCAGACAATGCAAGGAGAGCAATCGAAACGTTCGGCCAGGCTGGGCAATTCTAGGCAGGCGTGGAAAGGTGCGGCCAGGATGGACAATGCAAGGAGAGGCATGGAAAAATGTGGTCAGGCCAGACAATGCCAGGACAGGTGTTGAAATGTGCAGCCAGTTGGGTAATGCATGTACACACGTGGAAAGGTGTGGCCAGGCTGGACAATGCAAGGACAGGCGTGGAAATGTGAGGCCATGACGGACTATCAAGGACAGGTGTGAAAGGTGTGGCCAGGCCGGTCTATGCAAGCACAGGCATGAAAAGGTGTGGCCAGGTCAGGCAATGTAGGGCCAGGAGTGGAAAGGGGCATCCAGGTCAGGCAATGCAAGGACAGTTGTGGAATTATGCAGTCAAACTGGACAATGCAAGGACACGAGTGGAAAGGTGTGGCCAGTCAGGGTAATGTAAGGAAAGGCTTAGAAAGGTGTGGCCTGGCTGCTTAATGTAAGAACAGGCGTGAAAGGTGTGGCCAGGCCGGTCTATGCAAGCACAGGATTGGAAAGGTGCCGCCAAGCCAGGCAATGCAAGGATAGGCGTGGAAATGTGTGGCCCGTCCAGGTAATGCAAGGACAGGCGTGAAAGTTGCGGCCAGGCCATTTTATGCAAGCATAGGATTGGAAAGATGCCGCCAGGCCGGGCAATGCAAGGACAGGTGTAGAAATGTGCAACCAGTCTGGGCAATGTGAGTACGGTGTGGAAAGGTGCAGCACGACCAGACAATACAAGGACATGCATGAAAAGCTGTGACCTGACTGGCCAATGCCAGATCAGACTGGGAAATGTGCAGCCAGTCAGGGAAATGCCAGGCCAGGCTTGGAAAAGTGTGGCCAGGCCAGGCATTCCAAGGACAGGTGTGAAAGATGTGCCAGGACGGTCTCCTCAAGCACAGTCCTGGAAAATTGTGGCCAGGTCAGGCAATGTAGGCATTTAAAGGTGTGGACAGGTCGGGCAATGCAAGGATAGTCGTGGAAAAGAGCAACCAAGCCGGACAATGCAAGGACAGGCGTGGACATGTATCCAGGCTGGACAATGCAAAGATAGGTGTGAAAGGTGCTGCCAGGTGGGCAAAGCAAGGACAGTCGTGGAAATGTGCAGCTAGGTCGGACAAGTCAGGACCAGGTGTGCAAAGGTGTGGCTACACCGAGCAATGCAAAGACAGACTGGGAAAGGTGTGGCCCGTCTGGACGATGCAACAAACAGGTGGGAAAGTTGCGGCTAGGTGGGGCGAGACATATCCTGTGTGGAAAGTTGCGACCAGGCCTGGCAATGCAAGGACAGGCATAGAAAGATGCACCCAGGTCAGGCAATGCAAGGACAGCTGTGGAAAGGTGCGGCCAGGTGGGGCTATGCAAACATGGCCTCGAAAGTTGCGGCCAGGTCGGGCAATGAGGGACAGACGTGGAAAGGTGCAGCCAGGCTGGACAATGCAAGGACAGGTATGGAAAGGTGCAGCCAAACCGGACAATGCAAGGACAGGAGTGGAAAGGTGCAACCAGGCTGGGCAATGCAAGGACAGGAGTGGAAAGTTGCAGCCAGGCTGGACAATGCAAGTACAGGTGTGGAAAGGTGCGGTCAGGCCAGACAATGCAAGTACAGGAGTGGAAAGGTGCAGCCAGGCCAGGAATGCACAGACAGACAGGGGAAGATGCGGCCAGTTTAGGCAACGCAAGCACAGACGGGGAAAGGTGCAGCCAGGCCAGACTATGCAAGCACAGGCTGGAAAGGTTCGGCCTGGACAGGCAATGTAGGCTCGCCCTGAAAAGGTGCAACCAAGTCGGCAATGTAAGGACAGCTGTGAAAAGGTAATACTAGGCTGGGCAATTCAAGGACAAGCATGTAAATCTGCAGCCATGTCACGAGAGGTATGGCCAGGCATGGAAAAGTGCAGCCAGACCGAGCACTGCAAAGACAGGCATGGAAAGGTACGGCAAGGCCGGGCATGAAAGGACAGTGGGGGAAAAGTGTGGCCAAGCCAGGCAATGCTAGGACAGGCTTGAAAAGGTGCAGCCAGTTCAGGAAAGAAAAGGCCAGGTGTGGAAAGTTGAGGCAAGGTCTGGCAATATAGGGTTAAGTGTGGTTAGGTGCAGCCAGGGAGGGCAATGCAAGGACAAGTGTGGAAAGGGGCGGCCAGCCAGGCAATGCAAGGACAGGAGTGGAAAGGTGCAGCCAGGCCAGGCAATGAAAGGACAGGGGTGGAAAGTGCGGCTGGGTTGGGAAATTCTAAGACACGTGTAGAAAGGTGTGGCCAGTCGGGGAAACGCAAGGACAGGTGTGGAAAGGTGGGGCCAGGTCGGGTGTGGCAGGGCCAGGCTTGAGAAAGTTGTGGCCTTGCCGGGAGATGCAAGGACAGGCGTGGAAAAGTGCAGTTAGGTCGGGCGAGACTGGGCCCAGCGTGGAAACATCTGGCTAGGCTTGGCAATGCAAGTTCAGGCATGGAAAGTTGCGGTCAGGCCAGACAATGCAAGGATGGCGTGGAAATGTGCAGCTGGTCAGTCAAAGTAGGGAAAGGAGTGCAAATGTGTGGCCAGAACAGGCAATGCAAGGACAGGTGTGGAAAGGAGTAGCCAGGCCGAGCAATGCATGGACAGGGGTTGAAAGGTGCGGCCAGGCCGGGCTATGAAAGGACAGGCGTGAAACGATGCAGTTAGGTTGGGCGATACATGGCCAGGTGTGGAAAGGTGCGACCAGGCCTGGCAATGCATGGACAGGAGTGAAAAGGTGCGGCCAGGTAGGGCGAGGCAGGGCCAGTCCTGGGAAGTGCAGACAGTCCTTGCAATGCAAGGACAGTAGTAGAAAGGTGCAGGCAGGAAGGGCAATGCAAGGACAGCAGTGGAAATGTGTGGCAGAGCCGGGCTATGCAAAGAACAGGCCTGGAAATGTGCCAGACAATGCAAGGATAGGAGGGAAAGGTGCAGCTAGATTGGGTGAGGCAGGGCCAGGCGTGGAAAGGTGGGGCCAGACTGGGCAGTGCAAAGACAGGTGTGGTTAGGTGCAGCCACACCAAGAAATGCAGGGATAGAAGTAGAATTGTACAGCCAGCAGGCAATGCAAGGAAAACCTGGAAAGGTGTGGCTCACCAGAAATGCAAGGATTGGCTTGGAAAGGTGAAGCCACCCAGATATGCAAGTACTGGCATGGAATTGTTAGGCCAGGCCGGACAATGCAAGGACAGGATTGGAAATGTGGCCAGGCCGGACAATGCAAATACAGACATGGAAAATTGCGTCCACATCGTGAAAGGCAGAGCCAGGTGTGTAAAGGTGCGGCCAGGCCGGGCAGTGCAAGGAGAGGTGCGGACAAGTCAAGCAAGGCAGGGCCAGACGTGGAAAGTTGTGGTCAGGCCATGCAATGCAACCACAAGTGTGCAAAGTTGTAGCCAGTCAGGGCACTGCAAGGACAGTCGTGGGAAGGTGAGGGCAGGCTGGCCAATGCAGGGACAGACTTGGAAAGGTACAGAAAAGTCAAGCAAGGCAGGGCAGCCAGGTTGGGCAATGCAAGGGCAGGCGTGGAAGGAATGGCCATGCTGTGCAATGCAAGCATAGGAGTTGATATGTTCAGCCAGGCAAGACAATGAAAGAACAGGGGTGGAAAAGAGTGGCTGGGCTGGGCAATGGAATAACACCCTTGGAAATGTGCAACCAGGTCAGGCAGTGCGACCCCATGTGTGGAAAGGCGCAGACAGGCTGGGCAATGCAAGGACAGGCGTGGAAAGGTGTGGCCAGGTCGGGCAATGTCAGGACAGGTGAGGAAATGTGCGGCCAGGCGGGACAATGCAAGACCAGACGTGGAAAGGTGTGGCCAGGCCAGACAATACAAGGACGAGTGTGGAAATGTGCAGCCAGGCAGGTCAATGAAAGGACAGGTGTGGAAAGGCGCAGCCAGACTGGAAAATGCAAGGACAGACGGGGAAAGGTGAGGCCAGTCTGGACAATGCAAGGAGAGGTGTGGAAAGTTGCCTCCAGGCCTGGCGAAACAAGGACAGAAGTGGAAAGGGGCAACCAGGCCAGGCAATGCAAGCACAGGAGTATGAAGCTGTGGCCCAGCCAGGAAATGAAAAGACAGGCGTGGAAATGTGCGCCAGGCTGGACTCTGCAAGGACAGGCCTGGAAAGGTGCAGTCAGTCTGGGAAAATGCAAGGACAGGTGTGGAAAGTTACGGCGAGGAGTCAATGCAAGGACAGGCCTGGAAAGAAGTGGCCATACCAGACAATGCAAGAACAGGAGTGGAAAGGTACTTCCAGGTGGGAAATGCAAGGACAAGCTGTAAAGCTGTGGCCCGGCCGGGAAATGCAAGGTCAGGCATGGACAGGTGTGGCCCGGCCGGGCAATGCAAGGAAAGGTGTGGAAAGGGAAATAGAATGATAAGTGTGGAAAATTGCGGCCAGGCCAGGCAATGCATATACAGGTATGGAAAATTGTGGCCACAAGGGCAATTCAGGGACAGACGTGGAAAGGTGTGTCCCTGCTGGACAATATAAGGACAGCCGTTGAAATGTGTGGTCTGGCCAGGAAATGCAAGGACAGTCATGGAAAAGTGAAGGAGGCCAGGCAATGCAAGGACAAGAGAGGAAAGGTGCAGCCAGCCCAGAGAGGCAGGGCCAGGCATTGAAATGTGCGACGAGAAAGGGAGATGCGAAGAGAGGCTTGGAAAGGTGCGATAAGGCCAGGCATGCAAGGACAGGGGTGGAAAGGTGAGGCCAAGCCTGGCAATGCAAGGGCAGGCTTGGAAAGGTGCCTCCAGGTCAGGCAGACAGTTCTAGGTGTGGAAATGTGCTTTTTAGATTCTGTTCCTGAGTGAAAAACCTGTCAGTGTTGAGAAAGTGTCAAACAGTGCATTTAGCCCCAAGCAGGATGACTAGGCAAAAAAGCACTAACTCAGTGAATTCAAGGTTTAGATGTAAGATTTACCTCTATGTCATTTCTCAGCTCAAACTAAGTAACATATACCTGTGTCTCACTGCTAGATTTCAGATTCTCTTTCTGTGTGAAAAAAACCTCTGTTGTTTAGAAAGCTTCCTATAGTGCTTTGTGTGCCATGCTGGCTGACTTGGCAAAAAAGCATACACTCTGTGATTTCAGGTTTAATGAAATATTGGTCTATAGGTGATTTTGCACTTCAAACTAAGTAACATATACAAGTGTTTCACTTTGGGCTTTTTAGATTCTGTTCCTGTGTGAAAAACCTGTCAGAGCTCAGAAAGCATTAAACAGTGCATTTCGCTCTAAGCGGGATGAATAAGCAGAAAACACTAACTCAGTGAATTCAAGGTTTAGATGAAACAGTGACCTCTCCGGGATTTTCCAGTTCAAACTCAGTAACATATACATGTGTTTCACTTTGGGCTTTTTAGATTCTATTCCTGTGTGAAAAACCTGTCGGTGCTCTGAAAGCATCAAAAGTGCATTTCGCCCCAAGCGGGATGGCTAAGCAAATAAGCACTAACTCAGTGAATTCAAGGTTTAGATGTAAGATTTACCTCTATGTCATTTCTCAGCTCAATTTAAGTAACATATACCTGTGTCTCATTGATAACATTTAAGATCTCTTTCTGTGTGAAAAGCCTCTATTGCATAGAAAGCTTCCAACAGTGAATTGTTGGCCATGCGGGATGACTTGGCAAAAAAGCACAAACTCTGTGATTTCAAGGTTTAGATGAAAGATTGACCTCTAGGTGATTTTGCAGTTCAAACTAAGTAACATATACATGTGTTTCACTTTGGGTTTTTTAGATTTTTTCCTGAGTGAAAAAACCTGTCAGTGTTCAGAAAGCGTCATACAGAGCATTTGCCCCAATCAGAATGACTAGGCAAAAAGCACTAACTCAGTGAATTCAAGGTTTCAATGAAAGATTTACCTCTATGTAATTTCTCTGTTCAAACTAAGTAACATATACCTGTGTCCTGCCTTGCCCGACCTGGCTGCCTAATTCCATGCCAGGCCCTGCCTTGCCCTGGCAGGACAATTCCACACCTGACCCTACCTTGCCCGACCTGGCCTTACCTTTTCATGCCTGGGCCTGCCTTGCTTGACCTGGCCCCAACTTACCCCGCTTGGCCCTGACTTGCCCTACCTGGCTGCACCTTACCACGCCTTGTCCTGTCTTGCCTGGCCTGGATGCACCTTCCCATACCTGGCCCTGCCTTGCCCGGCCAGGCCGCTAATTCCAACGCCTGATGCTGCCTTGCCTGATTTGACCCCACCTTCCATGCCTGGCACTGCATTGCCACTCCTGGCGCACCTTTCAACGCCTGGCTTTGCCCTGCCCGGCCTTGCTGCACCTTTCCACGTCTAACCCTCTTTTCTCAGCCTGGTCGCACCTTTCCACACCTGGCCCTGTCTGCCAAGCCTGGTCGCATATTTCCACGACTAGCACTGTGTTGCCATGCTTGGCTGCACATCCCCATGCCTGGCATTTCCTTGCCAGGACTGGCAGCACCTTTCCACGCATGACGTTGCCTTGCCAGGCCTGGTTGCACCTTCCCACGCCTGGTGCTTCATTGCCACGCCTGGCCACACCTTTCCACGCTGGTCCTGTTTTGCCTTGAACTGGCCACACATTTCCACACCTGGCCCTGCCTCTCCCAGCCTGACTGCAACTTTCCACTCCTGGAACTGCCTTACCAGGCCTGCCACACCTTTTCTCCCATGACCCTGCTTTGCCAGGTCTTGCCACACCTTCAAACGCCTGGCTTTGCATTGACCGGTCAGGCCTCACCTTTCCACACCTGGCCCTCCTTCCCGGGCCTGGTCGCACCTTTCCACGCCTGGCCATGCTTTGCCTGATCTTCCCAAGTCTTGTACTGCATTGCCACAACTGGCCACAGATTTCCACCCCTCACCCTGCCTTGCCTTGCCTGGCCGCAACTTCCCACCCCTAGCACTGCATTGCCAGTTCTGGCTGAATCTTTACACGCCTGGTCCTGCCTTGCCCAGATGGCTGCATCTTTCCATTCCGGGACCTGCCTGACCCGGCCTGGCCGCACCTTTCTTCGACTGGACTAGCCTTCCCCAGCCGACTGCACCTTTTCTCCCATGACCCTGCTTTGCCTTTTTTGGCCGCACCTTCCCAGGCCTGGCACAGCATTGCCACACTTTGCAGCACCTTTCCACTCCTGGACCTGCCTTGCCCAGCGTGGCCACAGTTTTCCACTCCTGGCGTGCCTTGCCTGGCCTGGCTGCACCTTCCCACACCTGGCACTGCATTGCCATGCCTGGCCGCACCTTTCCATGCCTGGCCCTGTCTTGCCCGGCGTGGCCACACCATTCCACGCTGGGCCCTCAGTGTCTGCCCTGGCCTCACCTTTCCACACCTGGCCCTGCCTTGACCGGTGCAGCCTCACCTTTCCACTCCTGGCCACACCTTTCCACTCCTGGCCCTCCTTTCCCTGGACTGGCTGCACCTTCCCAACCTGGCACTCCATTGCCAAACCTGGCTGCATATTTCCACGCTTGGCCCTGACTTGCCCAGTCTGGCAACACCTTTTCACACCTGGACCTTCCTTTCCCGGCCGACCTCACCTTTTCTCAAATGGCCCTGCTTTGCCAGGCCTGGCCACACCTACCAAGCCTGGCTCTGCCTTGCCCATCCTGGCTGCACCTTTCCACTCCTCTCCCTGCCTTGCCTGGCCTGGCTGCACCTTTTGACAGCTGGCTGTGCCTTGCATGGCCTGGCTGCATCTTCCCACGCCTGGCACAGCATTGCCATTTCTGGCGCACCTTTCCACGGCTGGCTCTGCCTTGTCCAGCTTGGACTCACCTTTCCACACCTGGCCCTGTCTTGTCTGGCCAGGACGCACCTTTCCATGCCTAGCCCTGCTTTGCGTGGCCTGGCCTCACCTTTCCACTCTGGGCCCTGCCTGGCACGGCCTGGCAGCACCTTTCCTCACCTGGACTTGCCTTCTCTCACCTGATCGCACCTTTTCTCACATGACCCTGCCTTGCCCAGCCTGGCTGTATCTTTCCACACATGGCCTTGGCTTGGCTGGCCTGGAGGCACATTTCCACGCCTGGCCCTGTCTTGGCAGGCATGGCTGCAACTTCCCGTGCCTTTCACTGCATTGCCAGACCTGGTTGCAGACTTTCTCCACCTGGCCCTGACTTGTCTAGCCTGGCCACACTTTCCCACACTGGGCCCTGCCTGGCCTGACCTGGCTGCACATTTCCACACCTGGCCCTGCATTACCCATTCTGGCCACACCTTTCCAGGCCTGGCCCAGTCTTGCTCGGCCTGGCCACACCTTCCCACGCCTGGGCCTGCGTTCCCCAGGGGACTGCAACTTTTCTCACATGGCCCTGCTTTGCCTGTCCTGGCTGCAATTTTCCACCCCTGGCCCTGCCTTGCCCGGCCTGCCCACACCTCCCCACTCCTGGCATTGCATTGCCACCCATGGCTTCATCTTTCCATTCCTGGTCCTGCCTTGGCCAGCCTGGCTGCACCTATCCACACCTGGCCCTGCCCAGCCACACTTTTCTAGCTGGCCCTGCCTTGCCCAGCCTGGCCGTACCTTTCGACGCTTGGACTTCCTTCCTCGGCCAACCACACATTTTGTCTCATGGCCTTGTTTTTCCCAGGCTCGCCTCACCTTCCCAAGCCTGGCACTGCATTGCCATGCCTGGGTGCACCTTCCCACTATGGCCTTGTCTTGCCCGGCCTGGCTGCACCTTACCATGCATGGCCCTGCCTTGCCCAGCCTGGCTGCACATTTCCATGCTTGGCCCTGCTTTGCCCGGCCAGGCTGCACCTTCCCACGCCTGGCACTGCATTGAAATGCCTGGCCGCTCCTTTACACACCTAGCCCTGTCTTATTCAGCCTGGCCACAACTTTCCACACCTGGCCCTGCTTGCCCGGCCTGGCCGCATCTTTCCACTTCTGTCCCTGTCTTGCCCAGCCTGGGGGCACGTTTCCATGCCAAACCCTTCCTTGCCCAGCATTGCTGCACCTTTCCACTCCTGGCCCTGCCTGGTGTGGAATGGCTGCACCTTTCCATGCCTGGCCCTGCCTTACCCAGCTTGGCCTCACCTTACCGTGCCTTGCACTGCATTTCCACATCTGGCCGCACCTTTCCATGGCCGGGCCCTGCCTTCCCCAGCCTGGTGATACCTTTCCAAGCCTGGCCCTGCCTTGCCTCGCTTGGCCAGACCTTTCCACACCTGTATTTCCTTCCCTGGCCGACTGCACCTTGTCTTGCATGGCCCTGCTTTGCCCAGCCTGGCCGCACCTTCCCATGCCTGGCACTGCATTGCCATGCATGGCCGCACATTTTCACACTTGGCCCTGCTTTGCCCGGACTGGCGCACCTTCCCTCTCTTGACACTACATTGCCAAGCCTGGCCGCAGCTTCCCATTCCTGGCACTGCCTTGGGCTGCCTGGCCTCAAGTTTCCACCACTGTCCCTGCCTTGCCCAGCCTGGCCACACCTTTCCACAACTGATCCTGCCCTGCCTGGATTGGCCTCACCTTCCCACACCAGGCAATGTCTTGCCTAGCCTGGTTGCACCTTCTGACACTTGGCACGGCATTGCCACGCTTGGACACACCTTCCCACTACTGGTACTGTCTTACCCGGATGGCTGTTCCTTTCCATGCTTGGCCCAACCTTGCCGGGCCTGGCCATAACTTACCACACCTAGCCCTGCCGTGCCTGGCCTGGCCACACCTTTTCACGCCTGGCCCTGCCCTGCCCCAATTAACTGCACCTTCCCATGCCTGGCCTTGCTTGTTCGGCAGGGCTGCACATTTCCATGCCTGGCCTGCCTAGCCCAGCCTGGCCAGCTTTCCACGACTGGCCCTGCCTTGCCCAGCCTGGCAAAAAGGCACAAAATGCTTTGTGAGCCATGCAGGATGACTTGGCAAAAAAGCACAAACAGTGATTTCAAGGTTAAGATGAAAGTTTTACCTCTATGATTTTTCAGTTCAGTCTAAGTAGCATATACATGTGCTTCACTGCTGGCTTTTTAGATTCTGTTCCTTTTTGAAAAACTTCTATTGCTTAGAAGACTTCATAAAGTGCTATGTGCACCACGAGGGATGACTAGGCAAAAAGCACTAACTCAGTGATTTCAAGGTTTTGATGAAAGATTTGCCTCTATGTAATTTTCCAGTTCAAAATCAGTAAGAAATACATGTGTTTCACTTTAGGCTTTTTAGGTTCTGTTTCTGTGTGAAAAACCTCTCAGTGATCAGAAAGTGTCAAACAGTGCATTTCGCCCCAATTGAGAACACTAGGCAAAAAAGCACTAACTCAGTAAATTCAAAGTTTAGGTGAAAAATTTACCTCTATGTCATTTCTCAGCTCAAACTAAGTAACATAGACAAGTGCCTCACTGCTAGCTTTTAAGTTTCTCTTTCTGTGTGAAAAGCCTCTATTGCTTCGAAAGCTTCCTAAAGTGATTTGCATGCCATGCTGGATGACTTGGCAAAAAAGCACAAACTGTGATTTCAAGCTTTAGATGAAATATTTGCCTCTATGTGATTTTGCACTTCAAACAAAGTAACATATACATGTGTTTCACTTTTGGATTTTTAGATTCTGTTCCTGTGTGAAAAACCTGTCAGTGCTCAGAAAGGATCAAACTGCATTTTGCACCAACTGTGATGACTAGGCAAAAAAGCACTGACTCACTGATTTCAAGGTTTAGATGAAAAATTTACCTCTAAGTGATTTTCCAGTCTAAACTAAGTAACATATACATGTGTTTCACTTCAGGCTTTTTAAGTTCTGTTCCTGTATGAAAAATCTCTCAGTGCTCAGAAAGCATCAAGCAGTGCTTTTGCCCCAAGCGGGATGAGTATGCAAAAAATCACTAACTCAGTGAATTCAAGGTTTAGATGAAAAATTGACTTCTATGTAAGTTCTCAGCTCAAAGTAAATAACATATACATGTCTCACGGTTAGCTTTTAAGATTCCCTTTCTGTGTGAAAAACCTCTGTTTCTTAGAAAGCTTCATAAAGTGCTTTGTGTGCCATCTGGAATGACTAGGCAAAAAAGCACAAACTCTGTGATTTCAAGATTAAGATGAAAGATTTATCTCTTTGTGATTTTCAGTTCAAATAAATAACATATACATGGGTTTCTCTCCTTTCTTTTTAGATACTGTTCCTGTGTGAAAAACCTGTCAGTGCTCAGAAAGCATCAAACAGTTCATTTCGCCCCAAGCAGGATAACTAGGCAAAAAAGCACTAGTTCAGTGAATTCAAGGTTTAGATGAAAAATTTACCTCTATGTCATTTCTCAGTTCAAAGTAAGTAACATATACATGTGTCTCACTGCTAGCTTTTACGATTCTCTTTCTGTGTGAGAAACCTCTGTTGCTTAGAAAGCTTTATAAAGTGCTTTGTGCACCATGTGAGATGACTTGACAAAAAATGAAAGATTTACCTCTATGTGATTTTGCACTTCAAACTAAGTAACATATACATGTGTTTCATTTCTGGCTTTTGAGATTCTGTTCCTGTGTGAAAAACCTGTCAGTTTTCAAAAAGCATCAAACAGTGCATTTCGCCCCCAGCGGAATGACTTGGAAAAAAGCACTAACTCAGTGAATTTGAGGTTTAGATGTAAGATTTACCTCTATGTCATTTTTAAGCTCAAACTAAGTCACAAATACATCTATCTAACTGCTAGCTTTTAAGATTCTCCTGCGTCAAAACACTCTATTGCTTAGAAAGCTTCATAAAGTGCTTTCTGCGCTATGCTGCATGACTTGGCAAAAAAGAACAAACTCTGATTTCAAGGTTTAGATAAGAGATTTACCTCTACGTGATTTTGCAGTTCAAACTAAGTAACATATACTGTGTTTCACTTCTGGCTTTAAGATTCTGTTCCTATAAGAAAAACCTCTCAGTGCTCAGAAACCAACAAATAGTGCATTTTGCCCCAATCGGGATGACTAGATAAAAAAGCACTAATGCAGCGTTTCAAGGTTTAGATGAAAATTTTATCTCTATGTCATTTCTCAGCTCAAACTGAATAACATATACATGTGTCTCATTGCTGCTTTTAAGATTCACTTTTTGTGTGAAAAACCTCTATGGCTTAGAGAGCTTCATAAAGTGCTTTGTGCGCTTTTTAGGATGACTTGACAAAAAAGCACAAACTGTGATTTCAAGGTTAAGATGAAAGATTTACCTCTATGTCATTTTGAAGCTCCAACTAAGTAACATATACAGGTTATCACCTCTGGATTTTTTTTTTTAATATATATTTTTATTGTTATTTATGTCTTTTACATTTTGCATTCCCCTTGGGTAGCCCACCACCAATTCACCCGTGATCCTGGATTTTAAGATTGTTTTCATTGTGAAACTACTCCAATGTTTAGAAAGCTTTACACAGTGTTTTTGCTCCTGTTGGGAAGACTGGCAATAAAGCACTAACTCTGTGAATTCAAGTGTTAGATGAAAAATTTACCTCTATGTCATTTTTCACCCAAAAATTTAAGTAACATAAGCAGATATCTCACTTGTGGGTTTCAAGACTCAGTTTCAGTGTGAAACATCTCTGCTCAGAAAGCTTCAGAGCTTTCCGCGCAATGCTGAACGAGTAGGATAAAAGCACAAACTCTGGGATTTCAAGGTGTAGATGAAATATTTACCTATACGTGATTTTTCAGCTCAAACAAACTGACATATTCTGCTATCTTAATTCTAGGTTTTAAGCTTCTGCTCTGTGTGAACAACATCTAATGCTCAGAACGCTTGAAACACTGCTTTCCACACAACACTGAATGGATTGTAAAAAGCACTAACTATGATTTCAAGGTTTAGATGAAACTTTTACCTCTATGTGATTTTCAGCTCCAACTAAGTAACATATACATGTATTTCACCTTTGGGTTGATGTTTCTGTTCCTATGTGAAAAACCTTTAGTGCTCAGAATGCGTCAAACAGTGCTTTTTGCCCAGTGGGATGACTAGGCAAAACAGCACTTACTCAGTGAATTCAAGATTTTGATGGAAGATTTACCTATATGTGATTTTTCAGCTCAAAGTTAGCAACATATGCAGGTATCTCACTTTTGCCTTTTAAGATTCAGTTTCTGTGTGAAACATCTCTAGTGCTCGAAAAGCTTCAGTGTTTCCCCCGCAATGCTGAATGAGTAGGAAAAAAGCGCTAACTCTCGGATTTCACAGTTTAGATAAACGATTTACCTCTATGTGATTTTTCAGCTCAAACTAAGGAACATACACAGCTGTCTGACTTCTGTCTTTTTTTTTATTGTTATTTATGTCTTTTACATTTTGTATTCCCTTTGGGCAGCCCACCACCAATTCACCCGTGATCCCTCTCCATGGTCCCCTGTATTCTCCTCTCTTCCATTTTGTGCCCTTATCCTCCCCTC